>JAXBDA010004096.1:0-30683 GCA_036023075.1 Gaultheria prostrata | reverse complement strand
AACCAATAAACCACAAAAAATTGACGCAAAACTAATAAATGCAATTTTTTTTTGAATAAAGACAAAACGACTAAACCAAAAAACCAAGATTTAGTGGAACAAGTTGTGGATTTAAACCACAACCAAAAGCCTAAAAAACAAAAAACCCAATAAACCTTTTAGTGGAACACCCGTTAAATCTGATAAATTACTTTATCAAAAGTACTACTCTAGTAAATTAAATTGCATAAAACAGAGGGCCATGGCCTCCCTCTAGTTCAACTTAGGCAGTGCGAGACTGCAAAGTACTATCTTAGTGGGAGCTTTTTGCGATAATCATCATGATTTAAACATTTTTGTTGTATCGTTCATCGAGCACTTTATTTATGCAAAAAATCGACTTGATACATAATCGGAGAAATATGCTTCTAAAAAATAAATAGTTAGTCGCGTGGTTATAAATGTCTTATTAATTATATATTTGGTTCTTAATATACTTTACAAACCAGATAAGAGCGGACCGGAACTTGATAGGATTTTACAAAGCGCACTACAATCTCGTTTTTTTCCCTAGACAATAGGATGTGAATTACAACATCGTATTTGGTGCACTGAGAAAGTTAGAGAGGTCCGTTGTTAACGCGTGCGACTATATATTGTGATTTACTGAAAAAAAAAATAGATTGAATCATTCTAACAGCCTACCGTTGTTAACGAGGCATGCAATAAAATATAGTGACTTACTTCGAAGAGGAGAAAAAAAAAACAGAGATTTAATCATTCCAATAGCCTACCATTGTGTTGCATCTATTGAATCATTCTCCAGGCTCCATGCATCTATTGAATCAGCCCATATTTGAATCGTTCAATTCTCTGTATGGCATCTATCCAGAAGTTCCGGAAAGATTATTGGATACTCTTGAACACCGTCACGTAATGCTCTACCACCATTTATTTAGAGTATCTAGGTTAAATAAATAGTTAGGAGAGTGCAAAATGTTAACTTTTTAGCTAGTACTTGGCTAATTTCATATTGTAGTGGATATGTTAGTGAATGAGTTAATTTTAGCAAATGTTAAGGTGTTGGCTAAATTTGACTATCTTTCTTGTCATTCAAAAGTAGGCCTCCAACAATTTAACGTATTAGTATTTTAATTTTTTACATTGTTGGAATACAGATAAAAAAAAATCAATCAATGTTTCCTTTGCAAAGTATCTGTGGGAAGAGGAAAATTAAATAATAGTTCTACCACCTAATTCCAATGGGTGGATATATATGTTCTGATTTAAAAAAAAAAAAAAAAAACATACGAGATATTGGGTTTTGGAAAATCACCATAATTTGGCTACCCCATCCCAATCAAAATCACTAATTGCTCAATCATTTGCCAAGTGTTCTAGTAAAAATAAAACATTTATTTAAATTTTTTAAACAAACTAATCATCGTTTTAATGCGTTTGGCAGAATGTTGAGAAATAGTATCTTCTTTCTCATCGGATGATTTCTCGGTCGAAAAATCAGATTCAACAAGAGTAGTTAATCCCCAAATTGATTCCATTAATTTCCCTGAAATGCTAAGTGCACATAAATAGTACCCAGAATTTACCCAAGAAAGTGAAAATGAGTGGCTTAGATGAAAGTGTAAGTGCATCTGAGCCACTCATTCTCATTTTCTGGGTAAATTCTGGGTACTTTTTTGTGTATGTAGCATTGCTGTTAATTTTCTTGAGGATTGAATGAAGCTGGAATAAGAAATAAGAGTTCAATTATCCACTTTATAGACAGTAGCTGTTGGGAAAAGAAAAAGAAGGGAGAGCTGGAATTCAAACTATATGTATATGTGTAGATAAAAGAGCTGTTGGGAATCAAAAAAAAATTATCGGGCTCTTATTTTAAATAATGAACTCTTTCAACTATCTCATAACACTTCACATGATCTCATTACCATATGAACACTTTTAACATGTAAAAGGTTAAGCTATTCACGGTGGATGCTCTTTGAATCCCAACAGAGTTTCATGCTCCAAACCCCAAATTTGCCCTACCGGATAGGCTTATACTATTGGTCAGAGTACTATTTATTTGGCCACGTACCTTCCCCTGTCCGAGGCCTTAAGGTTATGTTCGGTTTAGGTTTTGGTTTTGGATTTGGGATTTGAGTTTTGAGTGAAGAGAGAAACGAGAGTAATTACATTAAAAATAGGGGTAATGATTGGAGAGAGATATAGAGAGAAATGAAAATGAAAATAAAAATTAAAAATATGGATAATGATTGGAGGGAAATATGAATAATAATTGAGTAATAATTTAAAATTTGGGTCTTGAGACCCAAACCGAACTAGGCTAAGTGTTTTGGCAAAAAAATGGATTATTTTTTTTGTCTTTATTTAAAAAATTGCATTTGTTAATTTGCTTAGATTTTTTTTGTGGATTATTGGTTCGTCTGGACGAGAGAAATCTAATTAAAGACAAAAAATAATCCATTAGCTAGTTTTTTACTAATACAAATAGGGATAACTCCCGTCCAGATTCCACTCCGCTCCCAACCCAATCGGAGCGGGGTTTTATCAAATTTTCGAGTACTAGGGCATGTTTGGGAACATTAGAAAAACCCGTTTGAGTAGGGTAGGATTCAGGTTGATGTTACCTCGTCTCGTTACCAGCCCTGAACCCGCTCCAAAATAATTTTACATGTAACATTATAGTTGTAGCTAATATTGTCATGATTATACTAAAAAAATATTATATTTATACCATGCTATTTTTATCATTATAGTAATTAAAGGATATACATTTTTAACCTTATTTTTCACCCTTAAACTAAAATACTATTACCTTATGTATACTTATTTCCTTTTATTTTGTTTTAAAATTACAGTATTTTTTTCTCACTTTTTACAGGGCGGCAGGCAAACCCGACCGCCTATCGAGGCGAGAACGGGAGCACCCATGAATTAGCTGGTCACGTTTGGGGCGGGGCCGTGTTCTACTTTTCAGGTCAGGTCGAGGTATGTCAAAACCCGCCCCACCCTATCCCATTGTCATCCCTACATGCAAATCACAAATGGCACCGCAAGATAGTATACCCTCCAAATTTTTAATAAATGTATAAACATTTGGTTCAGTTTTAAAAAAAAAAAAGAGAGCTATAATCTGATCACCGTATCAAACATGATTAAATTGCTTGAAAAGAGGGACATGGCCTCCCTGTAGTTCACTAACGCAGTGTAATATTATCTGAGCGGGGCCTTTCGCGATATCATAATGATTTAAATGTTTTTATTATATAGTTCGTTGAGCGCTTTATTAATACAAAAAAACCAGCTTAATACAAAAAAACCAGCTTGGATATGATATTGATAGTTGCACAATCGGATAATATAAGTCTTCAAAAAATGAATAATTAGTATGTTCCAGATAAAATGAATTGTAACAAAAATCCATCTCCGTCATGTTATAAAAAGGGTTTTGCTAACGAGTACACCATTGTGCCCGTTAATGGTATAAAAATGTACACTTATTGGGTTTCACTTGTACTATAAAATACACTTTTAAAGTACAACGTACAAGTGGAACCCAAAAGTATACATTTTGATACCACTAACGAGCGCAACATTACACCCATTAACATTTCCCGTTATAACTTATAAAAGCATTGTTAAGTATAGCTTCGTTTTTAAATAAGATAGTCAACGAACTCTATTAAAGCAAAGTAAATGGTGTACGCAAAGTAATTTTGTAACAGAATATACTGGTGTCCTCTAGTCCTAAGACTAACAGCACATATTGAAGTTGGGTAGAATTCTGATAGTGATTTGAACCAGCCACTCACCCAACCTTGACTTCAGGAATAAGTGACAAGTTACCAGCTGGCAAGTGGCATATCCGCAAAAAAAACTTAAAAAAAAAAAAAAAATTCTAATTTGGCGTGTTGTCCATCAAATAGGTTGATTAACATTATCATAATCAAAGTTTTCCTTTGCAAATTAAAAAACAGATTTTTACCTCTAATTTTAAAAAAGATGTATCTAATTACCATTAAGGTAAGTCACTCTTTTTAATTACCCTTAATATTTTAGATTTAGGGTGCACTTTCCTATTATAGGGTTTTAGTGGTTTATGCACTTTCATAGGGTATCATAGGGTTTTAGGCACTTTCATTAGGGTACCCTAGGATTTAGGCACTTTCATAGGGTATCCTAGGGTTTAGGTTTAGGTTGCACTTTCCTATTATAAGATTTTAACGGTTTAGGCACTTTCATTGGGTACCCTAGGGTTTAGGTTTAGACACTCTCATAGAGTACCTTATTTTTTAGGCACTTTCATAGGGTATCTTAGGGTTTAGGTTTTAGAGTGCACTTTCCTAATATAGGGTTTTAGTGGTTTAGACACTTTCATAGGCTACTCTAGGGTTTATGTTTATACACTTTTATAAGGTACCCTAAGATTCAGGCACTTTCATACCCTTTGGGAGAGAGAGAGAGAGACGGCTGCACATGGGATGGGTTTTCCGTAATGGAGGTGGAGCTCGAGCGAATTGGATTAATTTTCCTCTACCGGCCCGTACTTTCCTGGTAAAAAACAACACCGTAAGAAAGTTTCATATTCGCTTTTTTGTCGAGTTATTCCTTTTAAATTTCGTTTGGAGTCAATTATACAAGTTGATGAACGACGCCACTGTCATAGTTTTTTCACCATTTTAAAACACCGCGTCTCCTACAAAGTGACGAGACCTATATCAATATAAATACACCGGCTTTCTGGAATAAGAAGTTTATGTGATAAAAAAAAAAAGAGTGACATCACTAATACTTCTCTTTCAAAAGAGGGTATTTTTAATATCTTGGCCTTGTTCAAAGAATTCCACCCCAATTCTCTGTATATTACCTGATGTTCTATCTAAAAACGGACGAGTTTATCGCAGCCAAGTTAAAAGTCATGTTCCTCTAAAACCAGTAAGGATGAAATCAGTAGCAGAATTTGATTGAAGTACCCGTGTCTAATTCGATATAATATCATTCTCACATTATGTCACGTCGAGAGAATAATATGACCATAGAACAAGTAAAATTAGTGTAAAGAAATCATTGTAGGGTCTACTGTTACTTAAGCTGAAAGGGTTTAGCTCATTTTACCAGTAAACTAAAAATTTTAAGTAACTAGATTAAAGACATGAGATCATTTAATTGCTTTCATCTCATGTCATTTTAGAGCTTCCTGTACGTTAACTTAAGTAGACAAATTCAATAGTAAATTCATTGACCCGAGAATAAATCAGCGATAGTGGAGAAGTTATTGGGTACTTTTGGGCACTGTCACATGGTGTCCTAATTTAAACGTGATTGATTCATTCTACAAATGTATCTACTCCAAGAATTTCTGCAGGGAGTCGTCTAAACTTAAGTCTAAATTCCTTGTCACGGGTATTCCAAGTTTATCGATAAATAAGTCTCATGCTTTGAAATCATAGCATGTCATCACTTTACAATATGAAGTAAAATCAATGGTTTTTCATGACAAACAACAGGCTAACAGAAACCAAAAAAAAAAAAAAAATACAAAGATAAATAAAAACTGATACTCGTTGCTTCATGCATAGTAATATTCAATGACAGGTCGAACAATCAATGGAATTCTCACTACATGCGAACCGTCTTCCCAAAACAGTTTCCCAAATGTATATCTTCCTTGAACTCTTAATAGGGAGCAAAATGTTACCTTGAACTTCAGCTTATTACTTGTGCAATTGAAAGACAAAACCGAGGGCGCCACAATCACACTTACACCGGGAGGAGCTTCAACGCGAGCAACATAGAAAGAAATTGCTGGACCGACATTTGTGACTGTCCTTGATACTGTCACACTATTTTTCATTTCTGGAATAATGATGGATGGCAGATTGAGGTTTAGAAGGAAGTTTGTGGTTTTTTTCCGGCATTTGTAGGGAGCCTTAGATATATTGCTGATGGCCGTGTCATTATACCCCATACAGCAAAGGAAACGGACATAGTCTGAGACTTCTATGTCATATATGAGACCAGGAGTAATGGCTCGGTTAGGATCAACATGTCCACCTCCATAGTCAAATGGGTCGGCTAGCTTTTCTGGAGCTCCCTCAGCCACTGCACTCAGATCGTACTCATCCTTCAAAGAGGCTACAAGGCAGAGAAAGAGAGAGACTCGGTCGTGTAAGCAGAAGGTACACAAACACATAAGTTCATGTGTGTGTGTGTGTGTGTGTGCACTCCTAGTCGTATGATCGTGTAAGCAGAAGGTACACAAACACATAAGTTCATGTGTGTGTGTGTGTGTGCACTCCTAGTCGTATGATCGTATCTCGAGATATATGTGTTTGTGAGATTTAAGCGTGTGTGATTGGGACTGTATTGGGACAGGGGACAGATACTTTTTTGGACTCCGGATTTGTGACCCCATTGGGATTATATGAAGATTTCACCTGTTGTGACAAGCGCGGACTTGATAGCAGCAGGGCTCCATGTGGGATGGATAGCTTTGATAAGAGCCACAATGCCTGATATATGAGGACAGGACATTGAAGTTCCTGATTCAAGTTTGAAATGAAGTGGAAGTTGATTTTGAGTATTATCAAATGGCGGGGATGATGCAATAGGGGACCAGGAAGCCAAAATGTTCACTCCAGGAGCAGCAACGTCAGGCTGCAGAAAACATATTTTTTTAAAAACAACAAGAAACAACAACACGATTGCTAGGAAATTTTCTATAACACCTTCAAGACAGTCGGAGAGAGAGAACTGGGTCCCCGCGCAGAGAAGAAAGCAACTTCAGGGGAAACTTGTCGACCCACAACTGTCCTTGTAGGGCTAAACTTCACAACCGGATTCCTACAGATTACAGTACAAACTGTTTATTTGTGGAAGCCATGTGAATCCAATAATTCAGTGACACAAGCAAAAGCCACAAAGGAAATAAAGTTAACATGCCCATATAATGTTTAAGGCAGATCATTTAGATAAATCGCGGAAACACATTAAAAATCCATGAATAATACCTTGTAGCTTCTATGTAGGTCAACAGAAAAGTGCCTACTACAAAATCCACTTGGACAAGGGGGATACCATCGGACAAAGTAACATCCTTTGTTGGATACTGAGCATAGATGACTGCAACACCCTGAATTTCTAGTATAGTTCTTGCAGCATTGGCTGCAGTCTTTTGTGACCGAGATTGGAAACAAAGAACCACCTTTCCTCTCGCTAAAGTTTCATTCAAGGATCCAGCATCACAATTTCTGTTAGAACATAGAGTACTCTTACAATGGGAAGTTTATTTCTATTTTGCTTTCATTACTAAAAGAGAGAGAGAGAGATCATACTGATTTTAGCTTACACAAGTCAAAATATAATTTTTTACCTTGCACTATCTTCGTCTGAATCAGCAGATGCTATGTCTTCGCCATACACAATGGGGTAGAATTTGTTCATGTCGTTCCCCGTATACAAAGCATGACCCTGTCCAATAGAACAAACTAAAGTTGGCAGTAGAATAGTCATAAACCACTGGTTGTTGACTCACTTATCAAAGGAAAAAAGAGTGCTCAAAATCAAACTAAAAATGAGAGAAGAGACATCTCATCATATTGGGCATGTTGTATTTCTGGAATACCACATTGAAAACTAACGCCTATTCAGTATATGATCACCCCTTCCCATTTCCTCCTCAACATTATGGATTAACTCAGGGTATATGGTCTCACAGAAAATGCAAATGTTAAATTAGTACCGCAACAGTTTAATGAACCTAGAAGCACTAATAGACAGGGGTGTTTAATAAGTACCACAACAGTTTGATTGTTCCCCATGATAATTGAAGTAGGAAAAGCCCTATCAATTGTGTTTGCTGCAACAGTAATCACCCAAGGAGCAGTATTTATCACTGTTTGAGGATATGGCCCAGAATTCCCAGCAGAGCAAACGACAGAAATTCCTTTGGCCATGGCATGAAAGGAACCGATAGACAAAACGTCTTCAACATAACTGGCAAGTGGAGGATACGAACCCAGAGATGCTGAAATCACATCCACCCCATCAAATATTGCATCATCAAATGCAGCAAGAAGGTCAGCGGAGCTGCAGCCACCAGTAGACCAACAGACTTTGTAGATAGAGAGCCAAGCTGATGGAGCACCTCCCCTTGCCGTTCCTTTAGCTAGTCCCATGAAGCTCGCATTATCTACTAAAGCCCCAGCTGCAGTAGATGCTGTGTGAGTGCCGTGGCCTGATGCATCACGTGGAGATAAGTATTCAACTGCATCACTTGTATTTAGTTTTCCAAATTCAGCCTCGTATCCTTTCACATACCAACGCGCACCAATAATTTTCCTGCCAAGTGTGTTATGGCACTGGGTCAAAACTACATTCAAGTTGCAGCCATTCTCAACTTCGGTAGGATTGGTTTCCAATAAGGAACGGTAAGGAGAACATCAAACAAGAGAACGGAACATCAAACTTATCATTTTTATCAGAATTTTGTTTTCAAACTACATGATGTGTTGCATTTCTCATGGTTTTGTCATCGACTCATCATGTAATGCGTAGTAGAGCATGCATAATTATTACAGCTGGTTAGACTCTGTATTAAATGTACAGGCTATTAAAAACCAAAAGATGTGAAATTAAACTCTAATAGAAATGAACTTGCGAAAGTGGAGGTGATTGTCAATGTAATGGCAATTGACCAGTAACCAGCTATTTCTATTGAAACCGATGGAAGCACTAATGTGAGATGTTATCCTGCAACCTTACAATTGCTACCAAGCTTATTAGATTAAAAAAAAGGCAATGGAATGAAAGGGAAAGGGAGGGCCATGCAGGTTTCTGCCAGAGAAGGGCAATTTCCTGGTCTCTCTCCAATTTGCTTCAGCGACAAAAGAATTAAGGACCTTTCCAACAATTGAATTCTTTAGCACAAAAGGAACAAGTGGGCTCTTTCCTCAAGTTTCAAAGAACTACCTTTTCTACTGGTCAGTCTAATTACTGAAGGAATCTGTTGCTAAGACATGGTTATTGGCCAAAACTGCATGAAGTTAAAACATGTGATTTCCCAAGTTGGCAAAAATCAAATTTGTGTCCTCGTGTATTTCCATCTACGAGATTCGGGGATTCATTCACATTTTCCACACAGATTTAAATAGATACAAGTACAAAATCACTCTTATCAGAAGAGTGCTTATTGCAAGACAATAAAGAACAAAGAGATCCAACCTGTTACAATTTGAACTATTGAACTCTTCTCCTCCCTGGCATATCCCTTTCCAATGAGACGGAACATCGCCCATCCCCACATCTCGAAAGCTTGCCGATTCAGGCCATATTCCTGCACAAGAAGAATCGAACACAATAATGGACCCAAAATACCTGAAATCAACAAACATCTACTACATTGCCGTACCAAATTACCAACCAGTGTCCAAGATGCCAATAATAGACCCAACACCTGATTGACCCTTTGAGAGGATTCCATTTACCACATGAGGCTTTACTTGCAGAAAATCCCAACTTCTTGTAGTTTGCAGGCTAAGAATTCTATTAGGAACTACGTGAATGACGCTGGGTAAATCTGCATTTATGAAATAGCAATTCTATAAAAGAAAAATACTTAAACTAAGAGCTGTAACGTAAACAGATTTTGCAGTTCATCAGTACTAGAACACCTGCAATTAGTGCGGCCTGATGGGGTTTTAATACTGCAGCAAACCCTGAAAACCCATGCTTGTAGCTATACAAAATTGATTCCACGGCAGCTTCTCGGCTGCCAATCAGAAATCCCAAACTATTACTTTCTATTCTCACTCTAATGATGTGACAACAATCAAAACAACAGAGTTGTCTTAAGCTAATTTTCCCATGATGTGAAAAAACAGTCTTTTGGTTCTTCAAATAACCCGGCAACAATTGTTTGACTTAGTTCAGATGAGTTCCCATTTTCTTTCAGCACTCAGAAGTTCATTAAATTCAATTTAAAGATTCTTTTTCTCCCTTTTTCTGTAGTTTTCCCAGCACCAGAATTCGTGGCAAACTTAGGAAAGAACATCTTTAAAATAAGCCATTTTGTCTTAAGCAACAAATGTTCAAACAGTTGGTGAACAAAACATAAATCCACCCATAATGTGCTCCAGTAGAAATGGAGAGCTATTTTGTTTACCCTCACACTTTGGGCTTCCACCTCGATTATGCTACAGTTCATTTTCTTCAAAATGAGCAAACTATCATATGCATGTATGTATATCAACAAATGCTCATGGATTACCTTCCAAGAATATCTGAAAGAATCTCATGGTGTGAATCTGTAACTAGTTCGGGCTCATCATGTCGTCTCTCTCCCATGTACACAATATGAACCTAAAAATGAAAATAAAGTGTAAAAAAACAGTTTCAAGAGAGAACCCAAAAAAATCCAATATCAACTATTAGTGAATTGAAGTGATCAAAATCTTGAAAACCCAAAACCCACGTTGCTTGAGAAAGCAGATAGAACAGTGCCCAGTTGTTGAAGAAGAAGGAGAAGATGAAAGAAAGCTGCTTTGATATTCCATGGAGAATCCATGAGAGAAGAAAATTAGAAGAACAGATGAAAATTGAAAAGCACAGATCCAAGAAAAATGGTGGTAGTAATGCAAGTGGATAGTGTTTTTCATGAAGTTGGAGTTGGGCCCACAAAGGAGTAATAACTGCTCCTGCTGGTGCTAGTGTTTTTCGACTATTTGGGGAATATACTCCTCCATTGGACTTGTGACACAGAGTGGTCTGCGCACTGTTTTGTGGGTGTGGTGGTTGGCGCCGAGTGGTATCTATTGTGCAGGAGAAAGAGGGAATCAAAGAAGGATTTTGGCCGGTGTGTTGGGATTATTGTTGAAGACGACGTCAGAGACCGGAGTTGACTACAATTTCCAGAATTGGAACAAACAGCAGATAGTGAGGTCACTTCCATGCCCATTGTCACTTTTCTGACGAACAAATTATGATGCTCCAAGGCTGTAGACAGGGTGCCTCACTTTCTCGGGAGACTCGGTTTCAAATCTCGTCATTGGTAAGAGATTGTGAGAGTACATATTTATATCCATTTGTACTTAGTGGTAGTCACTCATGGTGATGACCTATGCTCACAGACAGTATCTATGACGAGAACTGAATATTGATATTCAACTGGCTGGTTGGGAGCCATTATGGTTACGCCCAGGTGTTGCTATGCTAGTTGTCCCCTCCCACCCTATTTCCGATAAAAAAAATTATGATGCTTCATTATCTTGTTTTTCCACATTTTAATGTACCAAAATTATTTACTAAGAGTCTTGTCTTGTTGATGATGATTTTCGACAGTCAAGATAGTTTTGAAAAAATGCACGATCCAAGTTCCAACCAGTGCGTGTTATCCTTAATACCTGTTAGGTTTATTGGCGTTTTGCGGATTGTAACAAACTATTGAAATATATAGTAATTTTTTTCTTGTTTTAATTGGGTTTGGAGGGAGGATTTTCTAGTTTATTGATTTAGTTACTCCGCCGATTTAGTTACTCCGCCGATTGTAACAAACTATTGATTTAGTTAATCCGCGGATTGTAACAAACTATTCAAGTATTTGAGAAATTCTTGGAGCCGCGCAAGTCATGATTTGTTGGATGAAGGTATGTGCATCTCATTTGCATACTCATTTTTGCACGCACCATGTTTTGGTTTGAGTCTAGTCAATGTTTTTAGCAGTGAGCCAACGCCACAAACACGCGTCATTTAAGTGCTCTTGCATTAAGTTGGCGCCACAACACCCTTCCAGAATGGTCTATTGCGCTATGACGTTTGTATGAGATATAAAAAGCTTTCTTTTCATGATTCTTTTAGGGCACCTCCTTTTGAAATAGCCCACTTTGGAAAGAGAAACACTTCCTCTTATATACTCTTGTGGTTATGCACATTCTCTAGTTTGATTCTTTTAAAATACCTTCATCCATTTTTCGAATCCATGCATTGTTGCCTTCATATTTACATAGGCCAGATGGTTCCGGAGCCGGCTTGAACCAGAGATCGAGGTGGTGTTACTCGAGTAGTCCATGGAATGAAGAAGGGGCATAGGGTGCCAAATCAAGAAAACCGAGTTGGGTGTGACTTGGGCATAGTTCGTAATTCCTAACTTGTAATATTCTTGTTGAACCTTTTGATTTACGGAAAGATTAGACATGGTTTTATGTTAGGATGTGTTTACCCTAGTTTCCACGTTTATCTCAGTATTTGTGTTATTTAGCTTTATTGTATATTGCTTGTATTATTGAATTGCTTGATCGTGTTGAACTTTTATAAAAGGGAAATTTATTGAAATGGTCCATCTAGTTTCACTCATGTCTCGATTTAGTCCCTTTAGTTTCAATTTCACTCTAACGAACCCTGTAGTTTCAATTTTGGTCGAATTAGGTCCAATCGTTAACGGATGTTAGGAAAGATGACGGAAATTTCAATTTGGGGGGTTTTTTGAGGGACAAAATAGACTTTTTGCCCACCCTTCTTCTTCCCCAACGTGAAACCCTAACACTTTCTTTTGCAAAAAAAAAAACATAACTAGAGCAGGGGAAAAACGGAAAAAAAAAAATCAATTCCTAAAAAAATCTAGCCGATCCAAATCTTAACTTGATCATAAACAACTCATATACCCGGTGCATTTTACATTTTACAGAGTCTTGAGATCAAATCAATCCCTCTTCTCTTCAATTCTCTCTGGCTTCTTCCCCTGTTATTCTCATTTTTACTTTTGAATCACCTTAAACGGCCATAGCTTGATGTCGGACTGGACGGAGGGGTTGGAGAACTGACGGTCGATGAGGAGCATGGCGTCGAACATGGTGTCGAATCAACTAATTGTACGGATAGTCTTGTAGGGTAACTAAAGTTTGACTTTTCTTTATATTAGAACCCCGTAATATGGTCTGTATCTCGTATACACAACCGAGGAAACCATTAAGATCATTTTCCTTGCAGGAAATCATTACTTCAGGGTGATCCATATCATATATATTTATGTCGGTGTATGGCATTGTATGTCTATGTTGGTGTATTGTGTATATATACATATGAATTGGGTCTCAGGCTGGTATGTGTGTGGTTTTTTTTTCAAAGAAAAGGATTAGAGTTAGGGTTTTGGGTTGGGAAAGAAGAAGGGTGGGTGAAAAGTCTATTTTGTCCCTAAAAAACCCCCCAAATTGGGATTTCCGTCATCTTTCCTAACGTCCGTTAACGATTGGACCTAATTCGACCAAAATTGAAACTACAGGGTTTGTTAGAGTGAAATTAAAACTAGAAGGGCCAAATCGAGACAGTGGTGAAACTAGAGGGACCATTTTGATAAATTTCCCTTTATAAAAATTAGTTGTCCTATTCGACCCCTCCGAAAAATGATATGCGTACACCACACTAGTGTACCCCAAGTATACACCAGTCCATCTTAACTGTCCAAAAGCGTTTTGGACATTCTGGATTTTAAAGAAACTATTTGTGTGAATAGTTTGTAAAAAAATCCGAAACTTCCAAAATATTTTTGGACAGTTAAAACTGGGTGGTGTGCACTTGGGGTACACCAATGTGGTTTACCTATAGACACATTGCCCTCTAAATGATTGTCCATTCCATGTGTGCTAACCTAGTTGGGATGTGTGGTCTGATTGTGAGGCTTGTGCTCTCCCATTTAATCATTGTAATCGTTCCGTTTTCCAGTGGTTAATAAATTTCTTTGCTTATCAAAAAAAAAAAAAAAAAACCTTTTAAAATTGTACTCTGCTTTCCAAAAGGACCACTTCAAGGGTATGTGGATCGACCTTAAACAGACTTTGTCAAAATTTTACTAAGTGGCCGAAGCAATATGATGAATCGTTTTATCACAAGCATGATGCTGAAATTGTGGAGGGACCAAATGAAAAGAGAAAGAAACAAAAAGGAAGTAAATACAAAAGGAGAAATTTACTCCTTTTCTTAGATGAGTGGGCAAAAAATAAAATGAAATACGTGTAAACGTTAATTGTCTCGCCCAGGAGGTCAGAGTCGTTGAAACGAAGTGGCGAACGGGTGAGCCGAAGCTTCTTCCTTCCTCGAGTCCTGTCGTGATTGCGCACTTAACGAAAGAGCTTGACAAGCGGCATTATTTTTTGGTTATCCACAAATCCGAATACGCCACAATCAAAACATGTACCAGAGTGATTTGATATCCGCTATTTCCCTGGTCATACTATTCTTTTTCATTGGATCAAAGCTATAGCGCTTGTTTGTTTGGGCATTTAAGGGTGGAATTGAATATGTTACGTCAGCGTTTGTTACCGCATTATGGATGAGATTTCATACGGGCCTATATCCCGGGATATGAGATCACATGGGGGATTCTATATTCTCTCCATCAAGAGCTACTAAATATGACTATTTTGTCTTGCCATTTTATCGTTATATGATTTGCATGAGGATAAAATAAGAAATGCTTGTCACAATCTCAACCAAAACAAACACGGGATTCTTTTTTCTCTCTCTCTGTCATTTTTATATCCCAAGCAAACAAACGACTAAAGGAGCCCTCGAGATCAAAACATGTCAAATACTGCTGTAGGAGTATTATTGAGGTGGGCTCCTTCTTTCGTTGAACCTTCCTTCTGGTACCAGCAGATAATCACAAAACCCACAGATCCAATTGCACCCACCAAGGAATAGTGTGGTTAACTGGGGGCATCTTAGAAATGACATAAAGGTCGTCCAAATAATTGTACAATCCCAGAAAATGGAAGGCAACCACGATCCCACTGTCAGCCAAACAAATGATGGAATAACACCTAGCATCCTTGTGTTAATGGGCGGAAATGAAAATTTCATCACAAAGCATAATCCACAGGTGCAGTCAATACATGGATTCAGTGTCCAGTTGCTTTCATTTGAAAGCTAACAGAAGGAAAATCTCGTTTATTTTTCCAAGTAGTAGGTGTATATGTAAAGCTGCAAACGAGCCGAACTTGAGCTGAATTTTAGAATGTTTAGATTTGTTTCTCAATGAAAATTTGACAAGCGGAGTTTACTTAGGTTTGATTCAAACTCAAAGTTGTTTACAGGCCTTAATGAGCCATAAATATCATGTATTTAAGCTCTTATGCAGTTCTAGAGTTGCAAATAAGATTTTTTTATGATGTACAATAGCAAATTCATACTCATACTCCCTTCATCCCTAAATAAGTGTCCCATACGAAAAGACGTGTAATTTTCAAACAAAAAGTAAAGTACTTCTGTGTATAATTTTTTCAATTTTTTTCACACCAAATTACTTATTTAGGGATGGAGGGAGTGTAAAATTATGAAAACATATACATATATAGTTAATTTTAACACTTCTAAGGTATTACTACAATTTTATTGCGGAGCTACATATTTTACATCTACAAGTTTATATATAAAATTCTCATAATATATTCATAAGAGGAGGATCTTATAAGGGCTCCCTTACATAAGCCTTATGTAAGAGATTTGTCGTTCAAGATTGAATTTCAATGATCCGAGACAATCCGAACCGTTAGATGTGTTTAAAACATGTTTTTAAGGTCCAACGCAAGGATTCATAAAATAAAAATACCCGGTAGGGCTTGATCCAATCAATTTTTGAAAAAACGCTATGTATAACGTTTTTATTGAAAAATGCTTGGATCAAACCATTTCGGGTATTTTTTTTTTACGAATCCTCGCGTTAGACCTTCAAAACACATTCTAAACGCATCTAACGGTTCGGATTGTCGAAATTCAATCTCGAACGAAAAATCTCTTACGTAAGCTATGTAAGAGAGCCCTTATAGGATCTTCTTCCTATACTTCAGGTTCGTGAGTTTAATATATATTTTTTTGAACGGCAAAAAAAAAAATTCATTAATCTTGAAATTGTTACAAGAGTAATAGGAGTAAGGAAATAACAACATGCTCAAAGAGCAAAAATTATCCAATCGGAGACCCGAACCAACGATTGACAAGAAACCAATCACGGAAGCCCATTGAGACAAACCCACCAAAAGGGCCTAAGCCCAATACCCAAATGGGTCTAAAAAACCCAGATCATACCCTAAGCATCACCCAAAGGCCAAAATACCCAGATAAATGGGTCAGACCCAAACAATTAAAACTCTAAACAACACCCAACTAACAAAGCCCAGAAAAGAGGTAGCCGCCACCAGAACCCGAGAACGAGCACCTGTTGCTGCCCCTGTTGAACATCTCGTCCATTTCTCTCAAAGACACCGGCGGAGCTGCATTAGCCAACCTCATTGGAATGACAAAATAGCCGCCGCATGCCACCAGCCATGATGCCAGAGCCAAACAAAACGACGATGGCAACTAAGCCCAAACCACCAGCCCCAACTAGACGCCCCTCAGCCGCAGAAACCAAGACCCAGAAAACTTCACCACCAATAGAGTGACTGGAAAAGGACCAGCCACCACCACCTCAATCATGCGAAGGAAACATGCCACTGCCGTTCGGAAACCATGAGAAAACCGTCAGTCACAGCACTCCTAGATACAAACTCGCCGCCCATGAGCAAAACAGCCAAACGTCGCCAACGAAGACCTCAAACCCCCACCATTGGTTGTTGTGTTATCACTAACCGTTAGGCCACAAACCGGAGACCTGCATAATGGACAACCGATCCGACGCGCTGTTAAGCTGAGATGGTTGCACCCAACAGAGCAGCCATGGCCGGGACTCTAAACCGGTGGAGGAAGAGATGGAGTGATCTGAGCATGGGAGACGCGGCTGAAAAGGGAATGAGGGAGGGGAAAGGTAGGGAAGAGAGGAAAGAGAGCCCGGGGGAGGAGGGAAAGTTGCTGCTCCCCCTGTGGCGATGCCCTAGTTCACGAGCTTAATCTAGACGAATATTATTAGGTTTGAGCTTGACTCATTTATTCAGCGAGCTTAAAACCGAGGTTTAAGTTCATTTGGTTTAGTTGACGAATGAAATTCAAACGAGCATTTACCGAGTCGAGCTTAGGATAGTTCACGAACTATTCGGTTCATTTGTAGCCCTAACTATGTACACTCAAACAGGGTTATATGAAACCCAAGAATCTGAATCCACAAACATATCTACAACTAGCCAAACAGCAAGCTCCCTACAAGGAGGTATAAATTACGAAAAATAGCCGAGCACACAGTACATTTGGATAATCGGGACCTCAGATGAAAATGACTATCTTCATTTTATGCTTAGATTGGAATACATATTATCATATATTCATGGAAATCAATTCCTTTGAATAATTGTATTCCTTGTAAAATGAAGATTAGTCGTATTCAGCGCACCTACTTCACAACACAGACTCGTATTTTTTCTTAGAACAAGGCTACCAAGCGATGAAGAAAAAATAGAGTCGAGCTTAAATCAGTTTTTAAGTCGATCGATTGTGAGATAATGACTTGTCTCGTAAAATATAATAAGTCAATTTTGAGTTTAAATTAGGAATTGGAAGAAGGGTACTTGGCAAAATGATGTTTGCACCCACAAATCACACTTTTTTTTTTTTTTTTTGGGTTATAGTATTGTATTTGGAGTCTTATTTTTATTGAGTTATTTAAGTAGTTAAAATACTTAATTGTATTCTTTATCTCCTTGTTAAACTCGACATTCTTTATTAGTAGCTTGTTTGATTAGCTGCTATGAATTGGAATTAACAATTATCCTGGATGACGTTAACACGGCATTTAACAATTACCATCTTATTTGAAGAGAAACAAAATGCAAAAGTGGTTGCTACCTTCACATCCCCAAAATTAGTTGATGTACGTGTAAGCTGATCCAGATATCTCGTTGTAAAAAAAAAGGACCATAAACTAATCTTCTTAAAGAAAATGAAATGTAGGATAGTAATTTAGATGGACCAATCTCAGGGATTGTTCGGCAACATTTTGATCTTCGATTTTTTATTTTGTCTTGAAAGATCGCGAAGACTGAAAAAAAAAAACAAGTAAATATTTTTTGTAAGACTAACATTTAATTCTACAATATACACAAAAAAAAAATAGTGATACTTGTTTTTTTTTGGGATCTGCATATAGTAATAAGAAGCAAAGTTTTTCCTGATAAAAAGACAAAAACAAATTGAGATATTTGATTCTCTTTTCTTGTATTCATAGTTAACTTTTTTTTCTTTTTATTCACGTGAATTTATAATCTTTTTTCTCACTCATTCGCATAAAAAAAAAATTTGTTATGAATTCTTGTGAATAAACAAGAAGAGCAAGTGAATTTCTTATTAATAATTGACTTTAAGTGTTGTACCATATTTTCAAATTCAATTACCCTAAAAAAAACCCGTTGGAAATGGTCTGACAGATCATTCTGATTTTCAATTGGAGTTTTGTTTACGGCGGGACAAATCTCCGACGATCCTCCCGAAGTCCCCTCAAAACCTTCCACCAAATCTCTCTCTCTCTCTCTCTCTCTCTCTCTCTTAGAAAATTCTGTTCGTGAATGGATGCAATCAGGAAACAAGCGACCAAGCTCAGGGAACAGGTCGCCCGCCAACAGCAGGTCCTCTCCCTCTTTCTCTGTAGACATATATATATTAATTTATGACAACTCTTTTATGCGCCAACAAAGCCTAATTTGATCCCTTTAAAGAATTCTCAGATCAGTTCTTATCTGCGTAGATCCATTGGAAAGTCTTAGTTCTTGATTTTCGGTCGATTCATGAGGTTGTGCGTTGCTTAGTGTTGGATGACTTGAATTAAAGAACTCATTTTGATAGTTTTGATCTTGGATGTATTGAGTTGGATGATACGTGTGTACGTACGTCTTGATTCTTTTGGGGACGATAGGGTCAGATTGCGTGTTATTCCCTAACAATTGCAAGATTCAGAGTTGGGTCAAATGGAAATCAGTCGAATTTGGAATTTCAGGCAAATCTGTAGAATTTTAATTACCACAGTGTTAGATTGAACAATTTTTACTTCCCAGTAGTTATCACAATAGAATTCATCGTACTTATCCAATGTGGATTTCGCGTGTTCGGAGCTGATAAAGACATCAACGGCAGTTGTTGTCTTGTTGAGAAGATTTATGTGGCATGTTATTTTCAAGACATGATGATATCGTGGTGAGAATCAACAATAGATTAACTGCCAGATAATCCAGGACTGTATAGTAGTCCCATGTTTGTCGATAGAGGGACTTGCAGTGGGTCTATTCTCTTTACGTAAACCAAGGATTCAATGATAATTGAGGCCTTATTGACTAAGTTATTATGGTACCTCAGCTTAAATATGGTATCTTGAAGAATCTCCTAGTATATTTGTTGAATGTTGTGGGGTATTTGTACAATTAAGAAGAGTTTGCTTTCGCTGTGGCTGGTTTAAATCTGTAGTGCGACCACATAACCACGACTGTCCCATTCAATTTTATGGCTTTTTAATCTTGAAACTACCGTCTTGAATGGAGTCATTTAGGATAACAATGAAATAAAAATGATACCCTCCATCATAATGTCTAGAAAGCATATTGTTGTCCGTCAAATGCATAGAAATCCGTGAATGTGAATTGGTATTTGTGGGTTGTGAAATATGTACGGAAATTATAAGTTTTTAAGCCTCATATAAACATTGTCGGTGGTTAGCAAAACCATTTTAGAAATTCTGAAATGAACATAGCTCCAATAAAGATGAAGTTTTCCATTTATCTCAATGACTCTTACGTTGAACGATGGATTCTAGATTCAAATGCCAGAGAGTATTGCCATTCAAACTAACAGGAATGTCCAGAATCCAGATGAATTCTGCAGATGATGCTACCAAGTCCAAAAGATGGTCATGTAGAGTTAGCGTGGTTAAGAAAACTTTGTTAAGTCAAGTTTCTTGTTTTACCTGGTGTAAAAGGGAAAAAGTGGATTACTTGGATTGATATTGTTGGAGTCCGCTGGGATAGTGTTATCAGTTAGGTGATTTGAAACCTGGAAAACAAATTTCAATTCGTTCGGATGGCTAAATGTTAAAAAAGCCATGCTGGCTGTTTCTATCACAAATTTCAGTTTGATGCTGCAGCATACAACATCATTTATTCAGCAACTAGGCTCTTTAGCTTTGGAAAAAATTGAAAAGACAAATTTAATCAAAAGGGTGGGGGGTAAAAGGTGTTTTAGGTTTGCTATTGACAACTCACGCTATCGTGATAATATCCTATATGTCATGGTTATGGGGGTTGCATTGCCAGTGTCTTTGGATTTGTGAGTCATATCATGATATCTGGTTTTCAATTACCAATGACATTAGCGTAAGTTTCTTGCTTTACCTGGTGTAAAAGGAAAAAATGGATTACTTGGATTGACATTGTTGGAGTCCGCTGGGTAATTGCTATCAGTTAGGTGATTGAAAACTGGAAAACAAATTTCAATTTGTTCGTATGGCTAAATATTATGAAAGCCATGCTGATTGGTTCTGTCACAAATTTCAGTTTGATGCTGCAGCATGCAACATCATATATTCATCCACTGAGCTCTTTCTCTGGGAAAAAATTGATAAGACAAATTTAATCTAAATGATGAGTGGTAAAAGGTGTTTTAGGTTGCTTCATGCTGCCGACAATTCATGCTATCGTGGGTGGCATTGCCCAGTAAATTTGTCAGTCATATATCATGATATCTAGTTCTCAATTACCAATGACATCCGGTACAAACTACTGTTAAATAGATGGAGACTTCGTGAGGAGGGAACATCTCTTTACATCCTCCATGGCAACCTCAAGGATAGGTTGTTATTAGTTGGCTCAACGAGTATGATGCCATCTAGCGCATAAGAATAGTTAATCAAGGGCTGTAATTTGTAATTCAGGTTGGGCAATTCGTCCCCATGTTCCTTCCCACCCAATTCATAACATGAATGCTAATGTCCTTGAGTTAATTTCAGGCTGTCCTTAAGCAGTTTGGGGCTGGAGGTTATGGTTCAGATAATGTCGTTACTGATGAGGCAGAGCTCCAGCAGCATCAGAAACTCGAGAAACTTTACATCTCTACAAGGGCTGCCAAGGTTACTCTCTCTCTCTCTCTCTCTCTCTCTCTCTCTCTCTCTCTCTCTCTCTCTCTCTCTCTCTCTCTCTCTCTCTCTCTCCGTGTGTGAGTTTGTGTGCTCGGATTTGGATGTGTTCTCAGAGTCTCACCTACCACTGGGAATTTTTTGTTGTTCGTCAAGATGTTTTTTCTTGTTTTCAGCATTTTCAAAGAGATATTGTCCGGGGAGTGGAAGGTTACATTGTTACTGGGTCCAAACAAGTTGAGATAGGTGTGTTGGTGAAGCTTTGATGTTGTGTATTGATATATTGTTTTATGCCAGCCAAGGAGTTGACGTTTGTATTCTTGTGATTTACTACTTGTTTGCAGGAACTAAATTGTCAGAAGATAGCAGGAAATATGGCACAGAGAATTCATGCACCAGTGGTAGTACATTATCAAAAGCTGCATTAAATTTTGGACGAGCTCGTGCTCAAATGGAGAAGGAACATGGAAATCTATTAAAATCCCTTGGTACTCAGGTTTGTTTATTCTTCTGTATTTCACCAAATTTTAAGGCACTGTAGAAATTAGGCACCATGAATAGTATATCAAAATATGTCTTTCTCGCAATTTGCAAATATAACTATATTTTGTAATAGTTTTCTTGTTTTAATTTTGTGGGCTCTTCAAAACCATTGATATGCCTCCATTCCAAATGGCACTTGGTTGAGCAAAGATCTTACACCTTTGGAACGAACGTAGACTCTGCACCAGATATTGTTTAGGGACAGATAGACATTCTTCCCCATGACCTATGCCCCCATTTCTTACGTTGGTCGACAGTTGTTTCCACAATCCAGCATTGCTTTGGCTAATTCTGATATTGAATAATGAAGTATCTAAGCTCCCCTTCTCTTTTGATTTTTTATTTTTTTTTGCAAGTAATTAATTTATCGAAAAGGTGTTAATGGGATGCCACCCATGTATCTTTCTCATTTGAAAATGTGAATTTATGTATTTTCGTTTTTGCTTTCTGAAGTTACTATCCTGAAAAATAGTGTTATGATTCAAGATTGACTTAGAATGTATTCCTTGTTTTCCTGTGCGGCTCCACCCAAACAATGTGAGAGGCACCCACAATCTATTTCTAGGGAAGTCTTTTCCATTCGTCCTCATATTCCTTTCTTCCTCCTTCCTTCCACCCAACCGAAGGATTTGAAAGGAACCCACGATCTGTCTATTTTGAGGATGCCTAAATATGGAAATTCCAATGGGGCATATGTTAGGAACAAGGTAAAACAATAAAGTCAAGCATGACTTGCTGACTTTTGGCTTTCTTAAAATTCCAAGTAGTATAGTTCTTGTGTAGGATTGTTTAAAGATGATTTTCCAATTTCATGGGGAGATTCCCTAAAAAAAACCTACATTTCGTATTGTTTTGGCCTTGGTTGTCTACTAGCTTATTTGAAGTAGCTCTAAGTCTGATCAGTTCAAGTTTTATGAATTAGAATTGGCTTTTGAGACTATTTCGTTTATTAGCCTTTAGTTAAGTCTTCACATGTTTCTCATACCTCTTTAATTAGGTCGCAGAACCATTGCGAGCAATGGTAATGGGGGCTCCACTAGAAGATGCTCGTCATCTTGCTCAGCGTTATGATAGGGTTCGACAAGAGGCTGAAGCTCAGGTATTTCATTTACGGCAATTTTACTACTTTGTTGGGATGCACTTTTTTCTCTTCATATAGTTACTTACGGTGATGTGTGTCATTACTTATTGCTGTTTTCACTCCTTTTTTCTTTTTAATCTTGGTCTTCCACCAAATATTTTCCCTTGTTCCAATATAAGAAAGAGAGTTAAAGAAACTAAAAGAGAAAACACCAGAAATGCATCAATTGGTTTGGTGGTTCTTAGATTCAATTTTATTGTCTGGGTGATAATGGAATTGCCACATCTCAGTTGCTTTACAATACATGACTACAGTCAGGAATCTGACTTCAACATCTACGTTTCCTCTTACAATCTGGTAATTTTGTTTCTCCTGAACCTAGATAGGCTATTGAAGTTTCCAGACGTCAAGCAAAAGTGAGAGAAACAGCGAACCCTGATATTGCTTTGAAACTGGAAGCATCCGAGACAAAACTACACGACCTGAAATCAAACATGGGACTGTTAGGGAAAGAAGCTGCTGCAGCAATGTCTGCTGTTGAAGCTCAACAACAAAGATTGACTCTACAGCGGCTTATAGCCATGGTACTGCTATCTGCCCTCTTGTTAACCCAAGTATTATTTTTGCATCAGTCTATGAATATGGAATCAGATTTGGGAACTGACCTTCGTTGGATTTTCCCCCTGGATTGTTTTCAAGGTCGAATCAGAACGAACTTATCATCAGAGAGTTCTTCAGATACTTGATCAGCTTGAAGGCGAGGTATGCAGTCGTGTGACTATGACCTTTCAAACGCCCTAGGCCCCTTCCCTTCTCATCCTTTACCACGCATCTAGTCCATATGTTTTATTAGAACTTCATGTTTTACCACTCATCTAGTCTACACGTTTTATTAGAACTTCATCTTTTTCTGCTTGAGAATCTGAGAGAAATCCCATTTGTTGTATTTGACAGATGATATCAGAGCGGCAAAGAATTGAAGCACCTCCTAGTCCAAGTATGGACAGCATGCCTTCGCCACCATCATATGAGGAAGTTAATGGTGTTTTTACTTCTTCAACACAGAATGGATCAACTGACGGCGTGGGTTACTTTTTGGGAGAGGTAAGTAGATAAACCAGACTTGTTTTGACTTAATAATTGACTGAGATTGCAAGCCCACTGTAGGCACCATGTACTTGAATGCATTTGACTGGGGTTTCAAACCTCACTAACTCCAACTAACAATAGTGACTTTCGCCGAGCAAAATAAAGAAAAAAGAAAGTTGGCTGAGATTTTGAGTGCTGACGTTTTTGTTACTTCTGTTTGAATGGCTCCATTGATTGTACATTCCATTCTTCCACTTTGTTGCAGGTTGTGTACTCATATCAAGCTGAATCCAATGTGGAGCTTAATTTATCAATCGGTGATTATATCGTTGTTCGAAAGGTTTGCAGTGCTTGAATTGACCCCTGTTCTATTTTTCTCTACATATAGATCTAAAATTTCTGCATCGTTACTTTCAGCACCTATTTGATTTTCCTGCTTTTCTGTTTCTCGCTTACCTTACTCATGTGTTTTGAATTTGTTAGCTTGAAAAGGAGGAATTGAGACTAATGTTTGGTGACCAGTTTATCCTGGAATAGCATAATAGCCAGTTATACTGGATGGAGTAGTTTCTGCTTTAGATATTATATTCTTGATGTGCTCATGAAGGACCACGCTAGAACAGGTTATAGAAGTCTTGAGCCATCAATTCATCTACTTTGTTGTTAGTGATTTCATCCGATCATTTTTTGTAACCATATCTATGCAGCTGGGGCAGTTGTTTTGGGTACTGATCAAGTTCTCACAAAGTTTTATCAATGTTCGACTGTAGAAAATTTCTCTAGTCTAAAAAAACCTTTTATTTCCTTTCTAAACTTTTGGTGACGGGTATAAAAGTGCCAGAGTGTGTAAAATGTATTCCCCTCTGCGGTTACAGTCAGCTTTCCTTTGTTCTACTGTACCGCTTTAACCTGGTCTTTTGATGGTTCAATATTTCTACAATTCTGTAGTTGCAGTACTTCATTTTCTTCCCAAATTTGCTTCTGCGTTATGATGCCAAAATTTGCTGCCGATATTTTGTTTCCAAGTGCCTATTAATTTTTCCACTGATTGTAGTACTCTAGCTATTCATGTCCCACGGTTTTGATAGGTATCAAACAATGGCTGGGCAGAAGGTGAATGCAAGGGGAAAGCCGGTTGGTTTCCATTTCATTATATTGAGAGAAGGGAACGTGTTCTCGCTAGCAAGATGGCTGAGGTGTTCTAAATAGTATGTACAACCACAAAGGAGGAAAACAGGATCATCAACACTGCATTGTGTTGAATTTCAACAAATGTTTGTATCCACCTATTTTTGGGTCTCTGCATATGCTTTATGTGAAGTATTCAATATGTTTGCGATTGGTGTATGTGCATTTCTTTTTGCAGCTTAACTTCATTGTTGTAGATGTGTGGATTGGAAAGGTATTTGATTAGTTTTGTGGCTTGAGTTATTTATAGTCGGTAGACTCTCTCTTCATTTCATTTCGGGCTGTATTTCTGGTTGCCCTTACTCCTGTTTGTATTGCATTTCCGGCTTTTGAATGTAACATTCGTTCCAAGGAAATATATTTTTGTTGAACTACTCAATCTCACTCAAAATACATGAGGTATCTGGAATTCTGATGTTGATGTTTTTCTCACTATTACTCTGTTGTGATCTCTAGTCTCTGTTGCCCTCACTCCTGTTCCTTGTGTTTTTCTCAACAAATCGCGGGAACCATAAAAATAGTCGGCGCAACTCAGGGTGTGTTAGAGATTGGTAACGTTCAAGTGGAGAGAAATTTATTGTTCATTGTTGTTGGAAAACCAAAACGAATAGGTGGCCGTATTTATTTTTTTGTAGTGTGTTGTAAATGTCAATAGAGAGTTCGTACATGGCCTTGGATGCAACAAACACCACATTGGTGGTATGGGAAACATCTGCAGTTCCATGAAACTAGTAGGCAAGTGCTTCTGCTGCTACTCATGAATATCCACCAGGATCATCAGCAAAGCAAAGTCCTGGAAAAAAAGAGAGGATAAAAATCACTTAGACTCCTCCATTTATCACTCTCACACATAACACATTTCATCTTTAAAACCTATCAACCAATCCCCTCATCTTTTAACCCATATCACTTAGCAACCTGATGCGTAATGCCGTTAACAAAAGGGGTGAATTGATTGAAATGCCCCTTCTTTTACATGGGTGCTGAGTTAGGGTTTTATGTACAGCCCCCAAAAAATACGATCACGTTCAGCCTCTCTCTACGATCCAACTTCATCATCCTTCAAAACCCCAAACTTATAGACGACACAACCCTCTCTTTCTCTTAACTTCTCTTTTGATTACCATAGACTCTCTCTCTCTCTCTCTCTCTCTCTCGTTCCAATTTCTTCTTCGAAGCTCGACTTCGTAGATCAATTTCCATGGGTTTGGTGCTGATCCGAGGTTCAAAAGGGCAGCAAACCAAAAGTCTTTGTGAAACCTGGTTATAAAAGCAGATTTTTTTTTTTTTTTTTCTGCGAATCCTTTTGTTGCTTGCTTCAGCTCCTTATAAGAGAATCAATTGGGGCTATCTGAAGCTCCCACACTTCAATTCGATCCCCTTGAATTTCTCTCTCTCGAATTAGATAAAACTCAATCCACTTGTCCACAAAATGAACCACGATGGATACAAAGATCCCAAAGTAACTACTGCTCTTATTTTTCTTTTTTTTTTTTCTTTTTCTAAACATGGAACAAAAGGAAGAGAAGATAGATCGATAGATAGACATGCAGGTGGGATTGCGGAAAGAAAAACGGGGTGAGAAATAATGCTCAGTTTGCGTGATATGGTTTCCAGAGGAATGGAAATGTGATTCCAGGTCTACGTAATTGCAATATTCCACCCAAGTCAAAATTACGTGTCAATCGTACCCATCTGCCTTAATCTCACGTTCCAGCTCAATACGTACAAGAAGATAATGGAAGACTGATAAATTTCACATAAATCGGGACCGGGTAAAATTCTTGAATGAATCCAAGATACCCGAGTATAATTGCTCAAGCATTAGATTCCCAGTAATGGGATTTCCGTTCTCAATCGAAAATATGACAATCCAAACATAAACTGAGCTCATTTCCAATGCGATTCTCTTTAACCTCTGCTGGAATTAATTTTTAACACGAAGAAAGGAAAAAGAAGAAGACGAGAACTCGCACATAGTAGTGGTTCTGTTTGCAGAAAGAGATGCGAACATGACTGTGAGTACTACAAAAATCTGCATTGAGATTAGAGTGAAATCAGATAACTTAATTCCTTGAGTTCAACCAAATGCGGGAAAATCGGCGTAAAAACTCACCAGAACAGGATTATATCTTGGTTCGTTCCTGATAATGTATGATTTCCTGGTGGAACACAAAAAATGGTAAGATAGTGACAGGCCTTGTTAGCGGAATACTATTAATGGAAAAGATTGAAGATCTGCTTGATTATAGGGTCATGGAATTAGTGATTGTGACTGAGTCATTCAGTGATTGTGATTGATTTTCTGTAAATATCTTACTTAGAATAGATGAGCTGGTGTTAGTATAAATGTACTCTTTCTCTTCTGTAGATTGATATACTTTTTGATCAATAGAAGAAAGTCTTCTCAATATATTGTTTCCCTTTTCATGGTATCAGAGCACCAAACCTGGTGATTCTGAAACCCTACAACGCTTCCGCAAACCTTCAACCATGACCAACAATAACACCAACGAGTCTGAAACTTCAAAGCTTGAGGCCACACCTGATGTCTCGGACCCCTACTCCCTACACCACTCGGACCATCCGGGTATGATACTCGTCTCCAAATTACTTGAAGGTGACACTTACAGCACATGGAGTCGTGCTATGCGAATCAGCCTGAGTGCTAAGAACAAGATTGGTTTTGTCACTGGTTCAATCAAGCCACCTCCTTCGAAAGACGCCACTTTTCCTTTATGGCAGCGCTATAACGATATGGTCTTGTCATGGCTCTTGAACTCGATTCACCCTGACATAGCAAGCAGCGTGATTTACGCTGAAACATCAACAGAGGTTTGGGCAGATCTAAAAGAGCGTTTCTCTCGAGGAAACGACTCGAGAATCTATCAGATCAAGCAAGAAATCGGGGAACATAGACAAGGACAGCAATCCATCTCCGTCTATTACACCAAACTGAAAGCTTTTTGGGATGAACTTTCATCCTATCATGAGGCGCTGACTTGCACGTGCGGTGGGTTGGAGAACCTCAGCAAAAGGGATGAAAAGGAGAGAGTCATGCAATTTCTCATGGGATTGAATGAGAATTATGCTCCCGTTCGGGGTCAAATTCTGTTAATGCAGCCTCTACCCGATACACGTCGAGTATATTCACTCGTTCTCCAACACGAGAAACAGGTTGAAGTCTCTCTCAATCGCGGCAACATGAACCACCATGCCATGCTAGCAGATCATAAGTCACAAGCTCCAGCAAATTCCTTTGCAGATCATAACAGCAAGACGATTCAAGCTCATCAAGTTCAGAAGCAAAAGAATACGCTGCATTGTTCTTATTGTGATCAAGATTACCACAGCGTCGAACGATGCTATTTTCTACATGGTTTCCCGGTGGGACACAAGCTTCATGGAAAGAACGTGAAGCCTCCAAATCAGCGCCGTTCAAATGCAAATCACGCAAAATCAACTAAAGCAACGGACTCTGGAGCAAGGCCTTCATCTTCCAGTGATGGACCAAGACTCACAACGGAAGAATATAACCAAGTGATGGCCATGATTCGGAAAAACAATGATGGTAACTCGCCGCATTTTGCAAATACCACAGGTATTATAACACCATCATCTGAAGTAAACGTAAACCCAGTTGCCTCACACTCGAATTTATGTTGGATTATTGACAGTGGAGCCACGGATCATGTGACTTCCTCAAATAATTTAATAGACCCGAAGTGTATGCCCAAGTCCGCCAATATTCAGTTACCGAATGGTGGTCAAACCCACATCGAGTCAATTGGTTCATTAGATGTCACACCACATATTAAACTTGATGAAGTGCTCAAAGTTCCACAATTTCAAGTTAATTTACTGTCAGTCAGCAAGTTGACAAGGGCATTAAAATGTACAGTGATATTCTTTCCTGATTTTTGTGTTGTGCAGGACGCTACTACGAGGAAGATGATTGGCCTGGGCAAGCAACATAATGGCCTCTACTACCTAGCACAAGACCAAAACCCAATCTTCACATACAACATCCGCAAGCACTCCAATCTGTGGCATCAACGCCTTGGACATCCATCCTCCGGTCCTCTCCAAGTTCTTACCAAGATAAATTCTGAAATTTATTTTGATTCCAAACATGTCTGTGAGATCTGCCCTCTAGCCAAGCAGACTCGTTTAGCTTTTCCATCTAGTTTGATTTCTTCGCAAGCACCTTTTAATTTGATACATTCTGATATTTGGGGACCACATCGAATAAAATCTCATTCTGGGGCTCGTTATTTCTTAACAATTGTTGATGATTTCACTCGATACACTTGGACACATCTTATGAGTTTTAAATCAGAAACACAAGGAATATTACAATCTTTTATTTCTTGGGTGGAAACACAATTTAATCGCCATGTCAAAACTCTTCGATCCGATAATGGATCTGAATTTTTATCAATGGAAAATTTCCTCGCCACCAAGGGAATAGTTTTTCATCATTCATGTACCTCCACCCCCCAACAAAACGGGGTAGTTGAGAGAAAACATCGTCATCTTTTGAATGTCGGAAGGGCGCTCCGCTTTCAAGCAAACTTGCCATTGAAATTTTGGGGGGAAAGTGTCCAAACAGCTTGCTATTTGATCAATCGTCTACCTACACCCCTTCTTTCCTACCAATCACCATACCAAAAACTCCACAAAATGCAACCCACATACACTCATCTCCGTACTTTTGGGTGCCTTTGCTATGCCACTAATCTCAAACCCACGCATAAATTTGATCAACGAGCTCATCGTTGCATTTTTGTTGGTTACCTTCTTGGTCAAAAGGGCTATCGGGTTTACGATCTCAATACACATAAATTCTTTTCCTCCCGTGATGTTGTCTTTTATGAGGAAATCTTTCCTTTTCATACTCATCCTCAAGAACTTCACCAAGATGGTGTTGTTATTCCCTTACCTCATAACTCAGAACTACAGCCTTTTCCCAATCCAATCAGCCCAAAACCTGTTGAAACCGTTTGTTGCGATATAGACAACCCACACAACAACACATCTTCTTCACCTCCATCCTCCATACCTAATCCAACTGAACCTACAACTCTCGACAACCCTCCTGTTCAACCACCTTCTCCACTTCCTTGTCTTCGTCGTGGCGAGCGTGTCAAACAACCAAATACTATGCTACGTGACTTCCACCTCTACAACATGGCCATGGTTGCTCCCAGTCAGTCTTCTTCTCCGTCAGGTACGCGTCATCCATTACCTCGGTACCTTTCTTATGCACAACTCTCACCCAATTATCGAAGTTTTATATGTAATATCACTACTCTTGTGGAGCCCGTAACATATGAACAGGCTGTTTTGGATCCTAAATGGAGAGAGGCCATGGCTGCAGAACTGAGTGCACTTGAACAAAATCAGACCTGGACAATTACATCTCTCCCCACTGGGCATCGTCCTATCGGGTGCAAATGGGTATACAAGATTAAATACCACTCGGATGGCTCAGTTGAAAGATACAAAGCTCGGTTGGTGGCGAAGGGTTTTACTCAACGTGAAGGGATTGATTATACAGAGACGTTTGCCCCCGTTGCAAAATTGACTACTGTCCGTTGCTTGCTTGCAGTGGCAGCTGTTCGCAATTGGTCTCTTCACCAAATGGATGTTCAAAATGCATTTCTTCATGGTGATTTACATGAGGAGGTGTATATGCAGCTGCCTCCAAATTTTCGTCGACCGGGGGAGAAATCTATGGTATGTCGACTC
>JAXBDA010004095.1:0-30686 GCA_036023075.1 Gaultheria prostrata | reverse complement strand
AATATATATATATATATATATATATATATATATATATATATATATATATGCAAATGAGATTTAAATTAATTTTACTGTAGATTATATTCAGAATATACCAGCAGCCACTTTTTTTTATTTGAATTATCGATTCTAACAATTAGTAGTTATGAGCACTTTCCCTTTGGGAAAGTCTAAATGCACTAGTTATTTATTGCACTAACTTATATACTAAATGACTAAATGTACATATGATATTTTTTTAGTGGATGAGGGTATCATATAATGCATCATGCAGTGATATGTTAGTGACACATGTACTTTTAGTATAATATTGTAATTTGTAAGTTATTTAGTGCTCCTTTTTTTATTTTGTGGTCGTTTCGTGATATTGTGCATTGTTGTTACAAAAAAGAAAAGCGATTAATGGCCATCATGCTAAAATTGGATAACAAAAGTTGCCATATCAACAACATCAAAATTAACAATAGTTATCCATTTAGAATTTGTTAAAATTAACAACTTCAAATCCTACATTGGTGTTTTTTCTCCATGATAAAAAATAATTGACCCCCAATCACTTTTTCAAACTTAGATAATGAAAACCTGCCACATCACTTTTTCAAAGTACAAAAAATAATTTTTGAAATTGTTTATGAAAAAAAATTTAAATACAAAACAGTTATTCAAAAAAAATAAACAAAAACAGATTTTGGTAAAAAAAAAATGGTGAAAAAAGTTTAAAAAGAAAACAATGTCATTATAAAAAAAATTTTGGTGTGTAAATACTCCATTTGTTCCAAATTGTTGCTTTATGGGAATTTTAACTTTTTTAAGAGACATGCAATAAATGCATTCGTTCCAACTTATGAGTGATATACTTCATACTTGTTAGGTAAATGGACTAATTTGGAAAATCAAATACATTTTGTCTTGACTTTTCAAATAGGATTAACAATTTGGAACATCTCAAAATAGTATAAGAAACGAGCAATTTGGAACGGAGGGAGTGCAATATTTTAAAAACTATTTAAAAAGGTATTTTTGTGTAAATACATTTTTGGGAAAAAAAAAAGGTTTTTAAATTTTTTTTGATAAGAACAGCAGTTGGAAAAAATAATTTTTTGAGAAAACCCTTTTTAAAAATAATTTTTTGAAGAAATTGTTGAGAAGGAAGGAGAAAGAGAGAAGGTTGGTCAGAATAATTTGGAACATCTCAAAATAATTTTTTGCTAGTTTTGGTCATCCAGGAGATAAAATTTGATTAGTTGCTAAGAGGTTGCTAAGCTTGATTATTCCAATATCAACACTTTAAAAAAAAAAAAAACAAAAAAAAACATTGCTAATCTGAACAATTTTTTTGCTAGACCATTGAGTGAGGATGCTCTTACATGGTACGTAGATTTGTGTTACAATTGAGTAGTTGACTAGAACATCACACCCTTAGGCAGCTAGGCTGTGGGCCGTGCAACTGTTTTTTTATTTTCCCCCTATTTGATCAACATGTGAAATTGTTTAATATGAGGTTGAGTGAATTTGCTAATAGTTAGGCCCCAGAAAATGACTAGAACATCACACCCCCTGTTTATCGTTAGTTAGTCTCAGTCATTTGTGAATTGCTTATATTCTTGTCGTATTGTATACTTTCGGGCTACATTTATTCTTTAGGTTGGCTTAAGGAGCGACAGCTTCAGGGATATTCTTTTGAAGTTTAGAGCATCCACATTAGCCTCTTTAAATTTTGGACCAAATTACACCTGAAAAAGTCACTTTATTACTTTAGCTAGTCATTTTTACAATGTTTAGTTGTTTACTGCATCGGACTCTCTATTCTAACTATGTTCTTTAAATATTTCCTTATTCTTCTAATATAATATTGGAATGCTATTTATCTTCTTCTTTTTTATCGTACAAATATAATTGGCAAAAAAAATATAATGTGAGTTTATTTAAAAAATACAATGTATGGTATATGATAAAAATTATAAAACACCGCTACCGATTGAGTTGATTTTTGTAGGGGTATGTTTATTTAATACTATTTGAATGTCCATGTAAAAAATCAGTTCAAACGGATATCGGTAAGAATGTTTTCAAAATATCCATCTTAGAAAACACCACTACAAGGCTACCCAATTTAGAAAAAACTCCTACCGGTATTTGATATCCGATTGAGATGATTTTTATAAGGGTCTGTTTATTTAATATTTTGAACGTCAATATAAACAATCAGCTCAATCAGATACCGGTAGGGATATTTTTCGAAATACATAACACACAAGTGAGGGCAATGAATAATACAAAAAAATATAACAATAGACAGAATAATAAAAAAAACTAGAAGTGGGGAGAAGTTCACAAATAAAACAATAAAATATTACCAAACTTGTGAATAGTGCCTCGCATCTTGTGAAGAGGGCCTATAGCAAAGCTACAAAATTTGCAAAGTAGCGTGGAAAGCAAAGAGATTGGTGCAGCTAAATTATCACTATTCTGCTCGCTACTCTAGCGCCAGACGGGAAATAGAGAGAGAGATACAGATGCTCTTAGGCTAGCTAGTTATTTTATTTTGTTAAAATATTACAATATCTTTGGATGATTATTACATTGTGGTGCTTGAGAATTCGGGTGGTTTTCAAGTGGTATCCAAACATATCCTTATATGGTGTACCTAAGGGATGAGTGAATTTTATTGAATTTTTCATACATTCTTCTTGGCACGCGTCCTCCACGCCATTTGTGAACATGATATGTCTCACTTTTTTTTATTTTTACCAAACTCAGTAATTTTTGATTACTAAGAAACCGCCCAAAGAGAACAAACCCCAAACCGGAGCCCTCGAAGGGTAAAAACCCCTAATAATCAGGTTATCCATGTGGTTCAGATGATAATACACCAAGTACAGAAAACAACTACCCTCGAAAGGTAGTAATGAACAACCATCCTCATAAGGGGGCACAGATTCCACACAGAGAATAGCAAAACAAACTAAACAAAAAGCAGAAAATAGTAACCTCCGGTCATCAGATACGCCGCCAGAGCCGCTGCCACGTCTTTGGACGTTTATTTGCCGAAGGGGTCGCCGAACCACCCAAAACCCGCGCGAGTTCCTCAGATTTGGCCCTCCTGAGACTTAGGTCAAAGCCGATGGAGGTGGAGCAGAGCCTCCATCACTGTCAACGATGGAGGGTGGACGATGGAGGCAATAGAGGGCGAATAGGAGAGGAGGTCGAGGTCTGGGGATATCGGCTAGGAGAGAGAGACGGAGGGAAGGTGGAGGTAGAGGAGGCGGCAGCCCCTCACCTCCCCCCAAGCAAAACCCGATGCAAAAACGTAGAGAGAGGCGAGAGTTTTTTTATAGAGAGAGAGAGAGAACGTATTATCAATACGATGTTCGTTTAGGGATGAAAATATGTCTCACATTTGTATGACGCTAGGTAACCTTGAGCATTTGGATAGCCCGCATCCACCAAGTAAAACTCATTTGCTCAGCATTTCACGTCTTCTTAAACACAAAAAAAGGAGGTGACTTTTACTACTTGCATTATTGTCACCTCTTTGACAATAGAATATACGTGTGTCGTAACTCATTTGCACTCTCCCCTCCCAACCGAGCAATACAAAAGTGAAACACCCGTTAAAATCACATGTAGCCATAGAAATTCACCGATAACAATTATTTTGGCGGAGAAAGTTTTCTAAGTGAAAGTTGATAAAAACTTGCCCTCATACTATCTTGTCACGAGAAAGATAAGTGGTTTGACTATAATCTCAATTAAAAATGAATTATTGGATAAATTAAAGTACGATAATATAATTGAAAAATGTGATTTTTTTGAAGTAATTCAAGCTAAAAGCATTGTTCTTTTTATCTTGTGGGTCTTTTTATTTTTTATGACTTACTATTAAGTAGTCAACCAAGGTAAGGGTCGGATTTGGGCAACCCAAATATTGGGGCGGGGTCTGGATATTCAAATGTACTTGGTCAATTTCTTTCCATGTCATATGAATAACCGGAACATTGTGGATCGTTTTTACGAACACAAGAATCTAGAATTTGGGTGATTGTTGACGTTCAGACACTAAGAAATGCATAGTTTTTGTGCTCCATTTGACTGTGCTAGGTCCAATTTTCCTCCACGCTTTTTGTGTCAGACTTCAAACCATCCTTAGCTGCAGCTAGTACGGTAGAGTTGTTTATTTGGGACCCATTTGAGAGAAAGAAGAGAGAGAGAGATAGGGGGGTTGATGTGTCAGGTGAGAGGAGAGAGAGAGGGGAGTGAGAGAAAAGAGAGTATTATACTCTGTACACTTTTTTACTTTTTACTCCCTCCGTCTCAAAATATTTGGTCAAAAATACTATTTACACCTCTGAAAAAATCATCTTTATTTTGTAATTTATACTACTTTTTACGATTTGAAATTTTTTGTTTAATAAAACTAAACAAAATCTATTAAACAAGATCCATATTGCATATATAATTCATAATACCTTAGAAAATATAGATGATTTTTCGAGAGGTGTGAATAGTGGATATGTGCCAAACATTTTGGGACGGAGGGAGTATGTTTTAACAAACTCTCTAAAAATGTCAAATGGACTACTTTTACCTCCTTCACTATCTAAGAGCATCTCCACTCCTTCATCAAATCCTTCATCAAATTTAAATTTGAGTAAAAACCACCAAAAACTCCACTGCACTCCTTCACCAAATTTGGTTTTACTCAAATTCTTCATCAAATTTGGTAAGAACCAAATTTTTACTCAAATTTTGAAGGCTATTTTCTCCCCCTTAAATTTATAACAATGCCATTAATGAGGCTTTTACTCAAATTTATGCGTAGATTTTCTTTTGCCCATTGGAGTACTCCATACCAAATCAAGTTTTTACTCAATTTTGGGTAAAAATCTGGGTAAGGAGTGGAGATGCTCTAACACCCCTTTAACACATAATTTTTGGGACCCACTTTTTATACTTTTTGTCATATAACAAATATTTTTAGAGAATCTCAAATGTGGATGCTCTAAGCCACTGCCTCAAATTTACAGACAACGGTAAAATGAGGTCATCCCAATTTTGTCCTCATTGCAATCCCAACGCAAACACATACAATCATTATTGTAACTTTACGCGGCTTACACTTCTTTAGATTTTAAATCTTTTATGAATGTACTTGTGGTAAAAAAGAACGGGAAAAAAATTTATCAACCGGTCTTAATATTGGAATTTGTTTCCCATCCAACAAGAACAAAGATTTGCGCCGTTAGGATTTATAAAAAAAATTTGACTCTGGAAAATTTTCTTCCTACCCCTAAAAGGTGGGAATTATTTGGTTTTCCAATATTGTACTATATATATACATATTTATTTCTCAAAAAAAAAAAAGAAAAAAAAAAAAGGGATAGGCCCCAATAACTGAAAACTGGGTTGGGCTAATTACAAAGCCCAATGTGGTTTGGGCTATTTTAGGCCTCTCTGTCTCTCTCTCTCTACCAATTCTGGCGCAGATTTTTCTTTTCCTTCATCTATCCTTTTATCGTCTCTCTCTTCTCCATCTCTTACTTCGAGAAGTAACAGCACACTATCAAAATTCAATTCGCGTCGCTACATCCTGAAACCCTCACTTCTGCAGATTTTCACATATATTTCTATGCTTATATATCAATACAATCAACCTATACGTTTATAAACTTGGGATGTATATGCAGAATCGATAGCTAGAAGAAGAAGAAAATGTCGTGTCTTCTGCCGCAGTTCAAGTGCCTCCCTGACACTTTCTCCTTACATTCCAAATTCCACCTCCACTCCCCTACCCTACTCTGTAAGTCTCTCTCTCTCTCTCTCTCTATATATATATATATATATATATATATATGGTAGATTGTTAATCAGAGACTCATCTGAAACTTAAGTTAAAACTTAAGTTGTTAGACGGTGGACAATTTTATTGTTTATATTCTCGACACGCTCTGCAGACATGATCTCCTCTATAAGCGGGTAAACACGTGTAAATTTTAATTATTATGTAGGCGGTAAGATTCAACACAGGATCTCTTGTCTCTTGTCTGTCCTAAAAATTTAGAGATCTCTCGTCTGTTCTAAAAATTTAAGCTATTAAAAAGAGAGGGGCAACTTTATTTTTTATTTTTGCAGCAATATATGTGTTTTTATATTACATTCATTTTTGCTAACTTGCCGGGCTTTGTAGTTCGATCGCGGCTTGTTTACTAAAGGAGCCCAAAACTCGGGCTCGAGCTAAACGAGCTAGCCCAGATTATTTATTAAATGAGCCTCTTTAAACAAGCAAAGCCAAGCTTCAAAGTATTGAGGCTCGATTACTGCATGAATTTGATTTGGATGTATTGGGGATGTGAATTCATATGCTTCAACCACTCGGTCATTTAATCTGAAGTTCGGATTGGGACGGTGAAGTTTGAATATTGTGGGTTGGTTTTTTTTTTTTTTGTGTCAGATTCAAGTTACTCTGTATTTCAGAGTTGGAGACTAGGTTATCCATTCAACAAGCTGTACCTGTGGAATGCGGTGCACTAAAAATCTAGAAACTTTAGTGTGAGGGAATCACAAATGAATTTAGAAGAAGAAACTAAATATATAATTATAATGCATTATTTAAGGGTTAATTTGAGATGCAAAAGTAGAAAGAGGGGAAAAGAAAACTAGGGTTTCTTTAAGGGGTAGTTTAGGAAAGTAAAAGTGTGAGCCGACTTCACAACGCCTTTCTTACCTAGAAATGTTTCCTTTATATAAGTTATTATAGATAATAGGTACATACATGGATATAGATATTTTTAAAGATATATGTGTATACTTTTATGTTATATCTGTGTATTGCATTTGTGTATGTGAACAGGCGGACGCAGGATTTCCTGTCAGTGGGGTCAAGAATCTACTCCCTTCGTCTCATTTTGATAGTCCCCTACCTAAAAAATTCAAAAAATTATGAACGAAAGTAACTTATTTTTTATCCGAAAATTGCACATCTTTTCGTAGGGGACTATCAAAATTGGATGGAGTACATTATAACACTAAACCAAAAGAGATACATTCAATATATATATATAGAAAAAAGTGGTATGTCATGTTTTTTTTGGTAAGGTAATCGTTTATAGACTAGCACAACCAAAAACAAGGACCAAGGGAGTATCCTTGAAGAGTCCAACACAAAAGAACAACATTATCTCTCAATAAAGAGGTAAACAAAACCTCAACTAGAGGCCTACAACCAGAACTAAATCTGAGAGAAAAAACAACCAGTGCAACTAAAGACAACCAGGATACAACAATCGGTCATCGCTTCAAGCAAAACAATAGGCAAACCCCACTCTGCAACAATCCGCTGATTTTCCACCGAAGTAGGGAAATTTCGCCAAGAGGTCATGGTTAATCGAATTTCAACTTGCATGTCCCTCCACAAAGCTTGCACATCCTTTCTAGATCCCTTAAAAATTCGGTTATTCCTCTCACCCCAAAGAAGGTAGATAGCTGCTGCAAGAGCCAACCGAAGAACCATAGATTTTAGGGACTTACCCTTGCCTAGGGGAACAGCCCAATCCACTTCGCTGCCCAACCCAACAGGGTATCTAGAAGACCCCCACTTCCTCAAAAACTGTTTCCATAGCCAATTAGAGTATGAACACTCAAAAAAGAGATCATCATGAGTCTCCACGCCATTTGAATAGAGCACACAGTCAGTAGTAGACTGCACTACTCCCCAATTGAACCGCGTATCCTTCGTGTTTAACCGTCCATGGAAGGCCATCCATTGAATAAGGGCCCATCGAGGGACATAACGAGAGAACCAAACTAAGTGAGCCCACGGGATAGCGGGCTGGACTGTCCTTATAGCATTCCACGTAGAAGAACAAGAATACATACCAGGAGGGCTAGGGATCCAAACCAGTTTATCAGACTTCCGCATATTTGGAGTAAGACCAGCAGGAGTATTGGCAATAATCTCTTGGGTTACAGCATTCCTTTGCCTAGGCCATATCCACTCATTCCCTTTGATAATTTAATAATAGAGTCCACCTTTGCGGACAACGATCTTCCCAAATTAAACACAATTCTGGAACCAAATTTATTGTAAAAAGGGCCCAACTCATGCCAATTATCTAGCCAGAGGAAGATAGATTTCCCATCGCCCGCTCTCCATTTCATAAGAGGTTGGGCCAAAGTTTTGAGCTTGAAAATCTTTCTGAGATTCCAGGAAGCATCCGGAGGGGGTGGTATGTCATATTACTTAGGGCAAACAGAGAGTTATAGAGAAAGAGGGGAGTTAAAAAATAGTGGGACCACAAAAAAGATATGTTGTGGTTGTGCTCCACTTTTCGCATGTTACGTAAGACACATATGTGATTGTAGAGTAGGGCTCCATTAGTGGAAAAACTAGGGGCTTTCATTTTGTGGCGAGAATTGAACAAAATGGAAGGAAAGATATAAGATATTCTATTTTAATTTTTATTTTGTAGAAGAAAATGAAGTAGCATCACAGTTTCATTTTCTTTCAGAGATGTCTCTGATAATTAACAATTTGAATATAACATCATGCATTCATCATCAACCCTGATCTCCTTGCTGTGACACCGTTGTTGAACAATATTTCAAATTTCTCAATCCTTATCTGCTTCACTCATTCTCAGAATGACCAATGAAGGTTTTTAGCCCTATAACCTAGCAACTGTTATGCTCCATATCATATTCTTTTCGTTTTGAATTTGTCCATGTCTTGCTCTTATTAATTGATACATCATTGTCTTTCAACTCCATTGGAAATTTTGGAGAAAGAAAGAGGAAATCATTTATTTTCGAATCGTCGTTTCATCATTAGAGCAAGTGCAAAAGCCTCATTAAACCCAACTTTTAGGTATTTTACCCAGTGAAAACTCACAAAATGGACTGCAGTAGTCTCGGTAAAGGGTTCAACAAAGTGGATTGAGCTACAGTACTTCGCTACATGAGGTGAAGCACTGTACACCAGCCATTCAGACATTCAGTATTTTAATACTTTTTCGCTGTGTAGACTTCTTCTTCGATAATCTCTCCCCTGACTTCTTTTCACAACAGAGCATAAAAGCTCTCCTTAAGCTCCATTTAAATTGTGGGTTTATTATTTGATTCGAACCATGAATGAAGGAAGTAGGGTAATGAGCACAAAAATTAATTTGGGTCTCTAGGCCTGCCCTCCTTGATGCATTTCGGCTTTGATTTGAGGGTATAGTTCTGCAGCAAAACGTCCCTGTAGCTCCTCGATTCTTGGAAGTTTAGGGGGCCACTGTTTCAGTGGTACTCTGAGAGCAGCCACTTCGTGCATATTGCCAAAGGTTAGGTCCGTCTCCAATCATCCCCCGCCCATACCCCCAATGACTGGGAACTAGATGGGTTCTGTTATTGTTGTTGTTGTATTATTTGATTCGAAGAATCAAATTGTGGGTTTCTCTCCCATTATGTCACTTTTATTTGCTTTGATTTGGGATCTCTCTGCACACAGAATCCTTTTGCGTCTGAAATTAAACAAATCCCACGGATAATCTTCCCCTCTCTATTTTGTGGGTCTCTCTCTCTCTCTCTCTCTCTCTATGTATAGGATTGTGTGTGGGTGTGGGCTCAAAGAAATATTTTTAATATTGAAAAAAGAAAAATACAGTATCTTAATGGTGAATAGGTAAAATAAATAGTATCGTTGGAGTGTTGAAAGAGACGTAAGTAGGTAAAGTGAAATATGTGCACTGTTCACTGGCATTTGTTGCCCAAATTTTGCCTTTTCTGTTCGGGTTGCTCTTAGGTGTTATTTTATGGTTTGGGTTTCATAAATTTCTCTAAATTAACGATGGCCCCAGATAATATTGTATCGGTAAGGCACCAATTTCTTGCTGCAAGGTGTTGACACAAGTACAATATCTTGGGTAGTACTCAACCTAAAAATGAGCTGTTGAAGTGAGGGTGCCCTCACGACTAGATACTTCATATTACTTTGGTGCCTAGGGAATGTGGCACTTCACTTCCACGCCTTCCCTCACACGTAGCGTTCTCACTTGGCTGCATCTTCCAAGTGCAGGCTAGGGACGCACTCTACCCATATTGGTACCCAGCTCTGATACCATGTTACAAAGTCTTGGTAGAACTTAACCACGAAAGCTAGCTGTTTAAGTGAGGGTGCCTTCTTTCTTATATACTTCATATTAGGTTGGTACCCAGTCGACGTCACTTCAAAGACGCTTGGATACAAAGAAAAGGGTCCCAGTAGAGGTGCTGTTGCCGACTTCGTGTGTTGGTTGTAAGTGAACAGGAGTGCGACGGAACTAAAAGAGTAAGGTCGGGAAACTAATTTCAGGAGAAGAAAACTCATGTTTCATTGGCAGTTGGTTACTGTTTAATCAAGATATGTTCTGTCAAGATTCAGTAAGGAGAAAATTAATTTCTGAAAGGGAAATAGTTTTTGCTTTCCCTTATATATGTCGGCGTTTTTTTTTTTTCCCCTCTTTCTTACATGAAATTAGAGTGCCACTTTATTTTAAAGAGTGCTACTGTAATTTAGATTAGGGAACTTTAAAAAAGGAGTACCAATATAAGAATGAATGTGAAAACCATTCTTCTTTTGGAAACTAAGGTTCATATGGTCGAAACTGAAAGTTATTTCAGTTTCGTGGGGATTGCTCCAAGGGGTCTCTGCACCACACCTTTCTATAGTGTATTATCAAAATATGGGTGGACCCGATGCTACTATGTGTTGAATAATCTCTCCTTTGAACTTGGTATGCAACGGTTATGGGTTCATATAAACACGTGGCATAATTAGATGGTGACACCTTCAGTGCCCTTCCCTGCAGCAATACGGTAAGCCCCTTTTCAATCTTATCCTCACCTTTGACTCCACATGTACAAACAGCCAAGTCGATGCGACCGACACAATTTTTGGAAAGTGTATCAACCTGATGATTCTAGGATAATAGTGGAATTCCTGGAATACAATTGAGCTAACATAAAAAAAGGTTTTGGCAAAAAACAGCCAAGCTTTCTACTATAGTAGTAGAAAAGAAAACTTCCTGTTATCCCCAAATTGACCTTTATCATCTATTTCTGTTTTTCTAAACTCCATCGCTTCCAGATTGTCTCTCATAGCCAACCAAAATAATATATTTCCCTTGATCCAAAAATCGAGTTTTCGCCATAGTTGTCAAAGGCGAAAGGTGCACTGAGGCGCAAAGTCCTGTGGGGCCTTAGGCGAGAGGCGCAAGGCGAGGCGCGCGCCTTTTTGAATCGAGGCGCAGCTATGCAAAAAAATTGAAAAATAGCAAACACCAATACTTTAAATAATAACACTAAGCCATTGAGTTTTAGATAGCATACCATCATTTGCAATTGCTCTTTCCATGATTTCTTGTTTCCCATAAACTCTTGAATCTCTTGTTTTACATCAGGTGGGACTCTTTTACAAGCTGTCACATCTCTATAACCTCAAGGTGTTTCTTAGCCCGATTAACCCCTCCATTGGTTATTTTGCCAAAAAAAAAAACATTTAAATTGGTTAGTGTTTGTGGGATCCGGCAAATGATGATACTCCCATGCAGGATCCGTTCTATTAGCTCCGCTTGACATCTAAAAACAAACAAGCAAGTATAATTTTCTTTAGCTAATAGCCTAATATACTCTTTGGAAACCCCAACATGTATGAAGAAAGAAAAAAGAACCTTAATTTCAATTTACCCAAAAAAAACCTTAATTTCAATAAAAAATAAAAGAGTGGTTGATTTAAAAGAGGCGCGCCTTTTTGCACTTCGTCACCTCTCGCCTAGGCGCGCCTTTTTGCGCCTAGGCTGTGCCTTTTTCAAGTCGCCTCGCCTGGGATCACCCTAGGCGCAATTGGTGTGCCTTGCTGCGCCTCTTGCCTAGGCGCGCCTTTGACAACTATGGTGGGAGCTAGGTAGTGCTTAGCTTGAGGAGTGGTTGTTGACGCTTAAGAAAGTGCTATGAGTTGAGTTGTTAAGAAATTTCCATTCTCATGATGTTTAACATCTTAATATTATTTGGTAGTTTAGTTTTTAATTAGGAAAAATAGGGATTATGGAACATATATAAAAAACAGGAATAGGATATGATGGAAGCTAGCAGATAATGATCAATGCAACTTAACCTTGAGCTTTGGTGCGATTTCGCCAATTTCTTTCCATTGAAATTGATGCGTGTGTTTATTCTTTACATACCTTAGTTTTTGTTATTTGTTAACATATTTCTAGAATATTGATTGCTTTTTGTAAACTACAAAGTTTCTATTTATGAGCCAGTGAGCCACTGACTTGTAATAAGTTACTGTGTTGAATTTTTAATATAAATATACCAGACATGAGTACAAATATTTGAGTGACCAAAACAAATTGCACTTTGCTTTAATTTGTCATAATTTAGGCACACACATAATCTTAAGCTTAGAAAGAAACTTTTTCCAATTGGAGCGAAATGTGCTCATTAATACTCAAACCTTTGTCTATATAACAGGACACTGCTTCAAAGGATATTCGCAAACTATCATCTGTATCTCTGTATTCCTTAACATATTTATTTCTTGTTGATTGTTTGACTTTCTAGACTTTAAAACTCATAAATAATTAGAAAGTAGGAGAGGTTGCCATTTAAGATAAAGATTTTTGGAGGGCTGTGGTTGCCATTTGGACTAGATGTGCTTAGTATTAAGTGTAGATGAGGCACTCCACGCCTCAAGGGCAATCTGTTATTAAGGAATATAGTTTTCTCTTGTTCTGATTAATTGCTTTTGATATTTTGATGTTTGCCTCGCAATTGTTTTATTGATATTTTTCTTTTTGTTTACCCTTTGTTTTTTTCTCTTGATTACAAGGAGGGCCAAAGCCCTATTAACCCCATGTATAATGTGTGAACAACAATTTTCATCACATTAACTCTATGAAAGAGGGCATTGTTCAAGTAGGTGAAAAAGGAAAGGAGGTTATTTCATACTATTGGGTCACCAGAAGATCAAGAAAAAGGTAAAGAAATAAAATGCCTAATATTGTAATTTATGTCAAACAAGCCAGACAACGAGGACCTTTCAGTTGAGTTGAATTTTTGCTTTTAAGGGATATGGATTTTGACTCTGACAAGTGATGAGGACAACAAGTAGTAAAGTGCTCGATGAGGGAATTTCGATAATTGCAACGATCCTAATCAAAGGGCAGTGTCGTTCAAGGATTGGTCATTCAAGGGTCATCCATGGTAGTTGGTAGTTCAAGGGTCATCCATGGTAGTTGGAAGGTCATCATAAATATAGTACTTGCATTAACATTCATTTAGATACGTTAAACACATTTCTAGTTCATTGCATCTAATTGTTAGTAGGTTGAAAGGCCATTGTTTAGCTTATAAGATGGATGTAATCTTTCATTTTGGAATAGAGTTGATTAATGGATTGAATTCATAAGGCTGAGGCCATTGTGATTGGGGTTTGGGCTGCGGTCCTTCCTTGCAGAAACTGCCTAACCCTTGCGTGGGTGAAGCACCTCTATCTCTCTTTTGCTCTCTTCATCTTCTTCTAATTCTTCTCTCTCTTCTTCTTTGCGCACTTATGCCTATTACTCTTCTTATTTCCCACCAAAAACCACCACAATTCCTATCGTAGTCGGTAGTACTCAAGCGTTCTAAAACTGTCCTACATCAACAAGGGTCATGTTAGTGCATTTGTTTCTATGGAAAAGGATCAGTTAAGAGTCTAAGACCCAAACCCTCTAATTCTTTCGTGTATACCATGTTTGCATGGTGAACAAATAAATACTTGTGTTAAAAATAGAATGTGAAGTACATTAAATTCATTCAATCAATTGCTATCGTAAATCGTAATGATGACGCAAAAGAAAGGAACATGGCCATTATGACTATCTAGGTCTCGCGTTTCCTATTTACTTTTGCCTATTAGTCTCGTAGCGGTAATTCTCTGAAGGTAAGCAAAATCGAATACTTGACGTCTATGAAGCACCAAGACTCTTAGAGATCGTTGTATGCTTGTTAGAAACTCCCAGGACATGCGACTAGGCCGGGACATAGGAGGACACTGTTAGATTTCAGAGAGAATGAAAGACTGGTCTTATTTCTGAAATTCTGAACCCATTAATTACAATGCTCATAGAGCTCTTAAATAGTATCTCACCTACCAAAACATGTCTAACTTGCCTAATAACATGCCTAACAAAACATACCTAACAAAACATGTCTAATATAAAGATATACAATCATGCCTAATATGCACATGTTACATATGATACACAATATATTCACAGACACATCTGTGACAAGCCAATGGCGCGCCCAATGTCCATTAAGTTATGATATTCTTCATTGCGGGACACATGGGGATAGAAGGGGGGAATTTTCAAAAAGATCAATAACTCAAAAGTATTGGACCAAAAGTGCAATATAAAACATATGTCTATGTACATCAGTACATGCATACACCATCTGTTGATAATGCCTTCGATAGGTGTCCTAACCTAAATATTTAGTGGTTACAATGTATGTTTGCAAAACTCAAGGATATTTTAAGAAAAATTGACGTGGCCCCATTAGATTGTCGTGTCCCGTATCAGTGTCCTCTGTGTCCGCATCGGTCCTACATAGCATGACTTAGTTTTAAATTTTAATTATTGGCAAAGCATTATTTAACCCATAATTTCTGACATCTATCTTGACTTAAATATAATGCAACCTGATTGTTACTTGTACAAGTGGGTCAGAACTGGTGTTGGCTACTACTAGGCTGCCAGACTATCTCAGAATCCCGTTACTGTCTCATAGCTGGAGAACTCATTTATTAGCTCTTCAAACTGCCCTGGCACCTAAATTGCTGTTTATGCCTTATGGTAACACTCAAAATGGTTTTAAGTGGTGCCGGGATTATTTTATTCGAAAGGTTGAAAAGCAAAGAAGATTTGCTACTGTTTTTATTCATATCACCAAACTGGTTTAGTTAAATAATGGAGTTAGTTCGGTTTCATTTATTGCTTTTGTGTGAAAAAAATGTCATGTATTAAGAGTTTTTAATGTCTGTCACTTTCATGGATAGATCATGAAGATTTGCTAAAGATCTCCTTTAAGATGTTTATTTACTGGCTGCTAAATTGCAGTTAACTGATTTTCTGAATATTTATTACCAAACAACATGAAGTGATTATTTGACGTAACTAATTATTATGACAAGGAAACCAGACCCAAATTTAAGCACAGGAAATTGTAAGTTGTAACAAGGAAACATCTTCCAAATTTAAGCATAGGACATCATACTTAGTTTAGTGTCAATGGACGTCATACTGTTTCTGTGCCTTCCCGTGACATATAGAGTGATTTTAATTTAATGTCTTCATAAAATATGCAGCAACAAATAGATGGCATATATATTTTCGGATGCATTGCATCTTATCCCGAACGTCACCAAAAACATCGACAGCCACAACAGTGCTTGATCTGGAGAAACTGCAATTGACGTCTTTAGAAGCTCATTCAAATCTAGCTGCTGTAGACATACCTTGTACATGTGTCGGGGCAACTGGTTCACCCACAGAGGTCAGAACTCGTCTGTTGAAGTCATTGATTAAAAAACTTTTAGTTCTTTCATTTGTTTTTATTGTTTCATAATGGGTGAAACATTCTCGATATTATATTCAACTTTGTTTCTAACTTAATATAATCCTTCTTTTTTTCCTTTCTTTTGTTCTGTGGGGATGAAGGATTTAATCTTGTGATCAGAGTTTTAATGCCCATATTTGTTGATTGAACAATTTCGAGTTTTTCTCAGTTTTAGTTCTAGGTTTTCCGAATCATGGTTGACTTGCTTCTGATGCAAGGCTTATTCACTAGATAATATCTTAAATTTTAAATTTCTTACTCGTGCTTACTACTATTGGATACTCAACTAGCAGACAACTTTTTGAGCAAGTTTGGCTGAAGAAACTCTTCTTACTAGTGAAGAGGCTATTACAGAAGAAGTGGGAGTTTTTCTTTCTAGGTTGTCCGAATCATGGTTAATGTACTTCAGATGCATCCCTTATTCACTAGACATCATCTTAGTTTTAAGTCTCTCACTTGTGCTTTCTACTATTGGATGCTCAACTAGCAGACAACTGTTGGAGCAAGTTTGGCTAAAGAAACTCTTCTTACTGGTGAAGAGGCTATTACAAATGCCACGGCTGCTGAAACAGTAACTCAAGCAAAAGCCTCTGCTAATGTTTCTGTGGATGCAAGAATGATGTTTGGCCATTATAGCTCTTCAAAACTGGATTACAAATCTGCAATTGTTCCATCTGAAGCAGATACAACACAGCTTGCAGAAATAGGACTAGTTGGTGTAGAATTAGGTTCCACATTAGCTAAAAATGGATTGGGCGAGAACTGCTACCCCACTGAAGAAGCTGATGATTTGGAGCAAATACTCGACAGTGTAACTGTAAGATCAAGGAGCCAAACAGAACGAAAAGCCAGAAGAGAAAAAGTAGCAGAGAAAGCTGCATCAACTTATGCACGGGTAAAGTCTGTTGTTACAAACTCAAAAAGACGTGCTTCTTTGCTATACGGAGACTACTACAATCCATTTGGTTACTTGAACAAATCTGCCAGTACACCCAGGCTTCTCACGCGTGCTGAAGAACATAAGTTGTCCGAAGGAATACAGGTGCAATTCATGGTTTAGTGCTATTCATGTTGTCATGTAATGGTTCTTCCTTTTGTTTGATTCTCAACGAAATCAACTTCCAGAAAATAAAAGTTAATGGTTCTTTAATTTGTTTTTGTTAAGTTTCTTGCGTAGATGTAGTTAATTGTCGTTTTGGTCAGCGTCTAGCAGATTGACTGGCTATGACAACCTATGTTGCATGGACTCTGGTGCAAGTATCGGGTGCGGGTGCGAGTATCGGGTGTGGGTGCGAGTCCATGCGTCGGACCTTCCTAAACTTAAATCTTAAGATACTGGGATATGTGTCCCCTAATTGGGTGGGGGTATGGGGACATGTCGTGAACACTTGTTTGTAGTACATATTGCATAATTTTTCATACTATGTAAGGTAAAATGCATTTAAAAACGTATTTAAACAAGAAGGGGTTAAGAAAAATATGATTTTGCTATTTTACGTCCATGTGAGACTAGAAATATTGCTTTTCTAGCAAATTTTCTATTCTTTTTCTGTAAATATCATGACAATATCATGACAGTTAGAGGATCCGAATGTCTAAAATGGATACGCGTGTCGGACACATCAACATGGGTACTTCAGCCAAAATGAAGGATCCAACTAGGTGGATTCTTTGATAACACAAATTAGGGGTGCAACCATTAATGAAAAAACCGAACCGACCAAAAAATCGACTTGGAAAATTAGGGTTTGGTCAATCCAAAGTAGGGTTTGGTCAGTTTCGGTTTTTGAGTACAGGGTTTTCAGCTTTCTGTTTGGTCTCAGGGTCCGGTATATTTTACCTGAGCCGAACTGGAACTAATTGGCTTTGAACATCTACACCCAAATACAAGCCCAGCAGCCCATCCTTGCCCAAATCATTTTATTTCTGATAAGTAAATCCTTAGCCAAATATGACAGCCTTCAATACCTCTTAGTCGAAAACGGAGGCAGCAGCTACATCGCTTCGTGGATCGTCCTTCTCCGTCACCGTCACCGTCAAGGATCCCTCTCTCTCTCTCTCTCTCTCTCTCTCTCATATCCTTAACTTTGGTTGTACTTTTTGTAGAAGACGAAAAAGAAACTAAGAATCTTGAAGCCCTTGAAGTTGCAGAATCACGCGGCACCTCTGTTGCTTTCAGATCGATCTCCTCAACTCCTATTTTGTAATCGCCGCCATTAATGGCACCTCCGGCGTCAATGGGGTTTGGCTAAGGTGTTCTGAGTTTTTCTTCATCTTTTTTTTAATGCAATTGGCCCCTCGTATTTCCGGTTCACCTAAAAAACCCGACCAAACCAATGACCCCAGAACCGGTATCAGTTCCTTTATGGATTCAGACGGGATCAGTATACAAAATTTGCACCCTGAACGGATTGGTTTCAGGTTTACATACTCCGAGCCAGGATGAACCTGAACCGATTACATCCCTAAGGCAAATGATATTAATCTCGTTCCATACCAGCCGGTACATCCCGTACCGGCAAAAAAAATGAGACACCCAATAGTCTGTTCCGTACCATTCCAATTCCCGCTCATCCTCGGATTGTTCCGGCCGTACTGGCTGTTCCCGTGCATACCGGTCATTATCCGAACGGAACGGGTACGGAGAGAAACCTTTTCTTCTTCCACTTTCAGCTTTTCTTTGCTCTGTAAAGGGCAAAACCTACAACCTAAAGTCCACAGCCTGGCGAAGAGGACCTATTTGGCCTTCCTGGTTTGATTACTATTGTTATTTGTTGCAGCCATATTAATTGATTTTTAAAATTTTGTTAATCACGGCAAAATACACTGTAGGACGTAATATAACTATATTGACAAGTGTTACTATAATAACTTAATAATTTAGAGCACTTTTAGATTTATATTGATATAATAGTGATAATCTGAAGTGGCATGCCGAAACCGTATATCTGTATGTACCATATCAATCATAAAACGGTACATTGACTGGTACGAGATTAATACCTTTGACGCAAATAGTTATACTAAATATGGCAATTCTTTGTGGAGGTCCAATGTAATTTTTGAACCTAATGCGAAATTACAAAGGGATTGTAGTATTACAAAAGGAGGAAGTGGGGCAAACAGTAAAAGAAGAAAATTTGTGAAACCAGAGTGAGGACTTGGATTAATCCTTTTGTTATAGCAGTAAGCAATTAAACTTTTGAAATGTCTTGACTCCTGCTAATTTCAGGACATCTTGAAGATGCCTACCATCATTCTGAAAGCTAGGAATCATTCACATTTGCACCGCCAAAATTGGTCATCAATTTTTTTTGTATACTTCTATTCTACGTTTTCGACGAACTCTAGATTTTGGGGACATTTTAGTATGGTAAAAGCAATTTGTTCTTATGGAGAGGAACTAAAATAGACTGCACGAAAACCCCAAGTGGTTGGCAAAGTGGTCTTTGCTTGGGACTTAGGGGTTTGCTCCCACCTAAGGTCTCATGTTCGATTTCCCTTGCCAGCAAACTCTTGGGGCCTCTGGGGGTTATGCCCGGTCGTTACCTCCAAGGCCTCGGAATTAGTCGAGGTGCACGCAAGCTGGCCCTGACATCCGGTTATCAAAAAAATTAGACTGCACGAAGACGTCTAATTGCTATAGGTTGTTGTGTGCAGAACTAGGTCACATAATTTGTGGACATAGGCTGTCGCACATGCTTCTAGTTTGTACATGTGCAGATTAATATGGAGTTCATGTTTGATTCACGGTTTGCATTTCCCCAGATTGTGGATTTCCCTAATTCAAGTGCGGATTACAAATTACCTGTTACAATGATACACGTGGCAGTTTCTGCTTTTTTGTTTGTGCACAAGGCAAAACTGTCTGCGATTATGCAGACTGACAACTCCCTGCCCAATGTGCTGCAGTACATAAAACTCGTGTAAAAGTCATATTAAAATAAGCTTTAGTTGGATCAAACCAGCGACATCGCGCGTAAGCGTGTTGCCCCCCTAAACTATCTTTAGTTGATATGCTAACTGGTAGAGCTTGTCTCACTTTGGTTAATTATAACCTCCAAAACTAGTAAATGATCCTGGGCGGACTCTATATTCATTGCCAATTGGTTTTGAGTTGGATGCTTTCACATGGTATCAGAGCTAGGCTTTCAGAGGCTTTTGGACAAGACTCTTTGTCCTTGATTGTTGGTTTCCCTGTTGTTAGCCGTTGATGGTTGATAGTTGTCGTATGTGTTGAATCGTTTGTTTGACTCGCACAGTCGTTGATGGTTGATAGTTGTCGTATGTGTTGAATCGTTTGTTTACCTCACCACGTGCCAGTCGGGAGTCACGCATGCGGGGCAGTGTTAGAGCTTGTCCCACATTGGTTAATTATAACCTCCAAAATTAGTATATGATCCTGGGCAGTCTCTCAATTAGAGCTTGTCCCACATTGGTTAATTATAACCTCCAAAATTAGTATATGATCTTGGGCAGTCTCTCCATTCATTGCCAATTGGTTTTGCGTTGGATGCTTTAGCACTAACCATTGTTCCTAATTTCCTAGTATTTTATAGGATCAAATAGTTACACAAACCGATTTTTGCACAAATGGGACACATGGAAGACATCTATAAGTTACAATATCATTAAAAATATAATGTTTATATTATTAAATAACGACACTCCTGTGACACTCCAAATTGTATGCATTTGAAAGAATTGATGGTGTCGTGCTCTTGCTTCTGCTCCCACACTCGCACCAGCTTGTTGAACTCCTGACTTAGGTGGAGAATGGCAGATATCTGCTATGGTGTTGAGACTGTGATGTATGCGATTAGATGTTGATGCTGTGTTCTGTGTGTTGGTAGGGTCACGGGGTATTGATGAGTTACTTGTTTTCATGGCTGTTTTCGGGGAATATGCCCCTTTGATCCTGTATGGTTTTGCTTTGGTGGTAATGAGTTAATTTACCAAAAGTTATAAGAAACGGATTTGGAGTTGTTTTGCGTCGTCATTTATTCTCAATGATCTCAACCTTGGCACTATAACAGTGCGATGAAAAGTAATTGGCACATTCTTCAAAGAGTTCAATCTCCAACTAATTGTTCTCCTAGTGTTTCCAAATGGTCTTATTAAGTTAACAATTGTCTCGTATTCTTTAGTCTTAATATAGACAAAATTTGGGGGATTAACTTCGTGTAATTATACTTTCAAGCAGGGCATGTTTGATCTTTATGCTCCAGCTTGAGGGAGAGTGTTACCCTAACATTTTAGTTTGTTCTTCAATATTAGTTATCTCCTAGTGTTAGCCAGGGGATTATTATAATTCTACTGATCTGGGTATGAGATACAAATACATGTGTTAAGTGTGGTAGAGGAGCTAATTAACGCTTCACTATCTTTTACCACAATTCTTCTGTCTCTTCTCCTTCTTCTTCTTCCTTCCCGTAAGCCCTAAATCTAGCCCTGCAACCTTTAAGTTCAATTTCTGCATAATATGCGCATTAATTAGAATTACTGCAATTTGGTTTGAATCCCCCGTCTGTGAATGGAAGAAGGAGCATTTCCCTTTACTCCTTATATACGTATTTATTGATTTATTTCATATGGATGTGCTGGAAGGGGTAGTTGTTCCTGTTATAATTACATGTATGCTTTTATTTTATCTTGTCTGATTTTATTATGACTGGGTTGACTTTAATCTGGTGCAGGACCTACTGAAAATTGAAAAACTTAGGGAGGAGCTTGATGATGATGCCACCTTTGCAGAATGGGCTGATAAAGCAGGTATTGATGAGCAGACCCTTTGTTATCGTTTGGATCACGGTAGGCGGTGCAAACACCAACTGATTAGAAGCAACGTAGGGCTTGTTGTTATGCTTGCCAAAACTTATCAGGGATCTGGAACGAATCTCGGAGAGCTTGTTCAGGTATCCAGTTTTCCCTTGTATGCCTTCACATGATTGGAATTTCTTTTAAAATAGAAACCATTAGGTATGTGTTGGACTTTAAGGAGGTCTGCTGGTTTTGATGTTCTGAATAACTTTCAGCTGGGATGTCAAGGCCTTGTAAGAGCTGCAGAAAAGTTTGATCCTAGGAAGGGAAAGTTCTCAACCTATGCTCAATGGTGGATTAAAGTTGCAATTCGGAACTCTTTCTATGATCAGTCGAGCCTTATTCGTTTACCTGTATGTGCACCTCACTTAGTATTAGTGATTTCTGCTTTGTTCTATAAGTTTTCAGAAAGTTCTGAAATAAAAAATATTTACTGGTTTCTTACGTTCTATTGTTGGGAAATGATGGGAATATGAAAACGTATTTTTGATAATTCTTTTCCCCCAACAAATCCAAAACATTTGTTCAGAAATTGTAAGCCAAGCAAGTTTCCTTTGTTTTCAGAATGCTAATTCAAATATATTGGGAGTTAGTTATACATATCTTTTTAGTTCTTCAACTATCTTGACAAATGTATGCTCTGTTAAGTTAATCAAATTTATTCACATCGATTTTATTACGACATCCCATACTAATTAGATGTGGCCTCCCTCTATCGATCTCCGTTGGATTCGAGCAACCCATCACCTATAACCATCCTGATATTGAAAAAGTAAAGTTAAAAAAGTGGGAGAATTTGCCCATGATGTTACTGTTATTTGAAGATTGACCCCTGTATTTGCAACTTTACAGTACCGCCTGATTGACGCAGTTACCAAGGTGGAGGAGGCCCAGGATCGATTGTATAGCAAATATGGAAGGCCACCCAGTAAGGCAGCACTTGCCAAGGAAACACGGCTCTCGATGAAGACCCTCCAATTTCTACTACTACTCCCTAAAGCTCCAACGTCTCTGGACCAGATAAATACAGACAATCAGAAGTTTGAGTGTTCGGTATGTGCACTTTCTTTTCCGTTTGACTGCATCTTTGCCTTTTTATATCTTACTTTTGATTTTATCAAAGATAATTAGTAGTTTAGTACATTAATAATAGAGTTCCCAGGTGCATGATCCACCATCAATATTGTTATTTAATAATGCCATATGGAAATTAGAATTAAATTACAACTCACTCCTGAACGACACATACAATGGTAGATCCAGCCCAGGATATATAGACAGTGGTCAAGTATCTTGTGCGCTATATGGGTAGTAAATACAAAGAGCAACAATTAAAATTTTTGAGGAAATCTTTGGGGATATTTTCTAGTATTTGTGGAGTCAAATATAATAGCTGTAGAAACTGTACTTACCCAAGGTCAAATGACAGCTCAGGAGGGGCAGTTGACCCCCTCATACTTCCAAATACATCTTTTTTAAAGCAGTGGAGATATTTTGCAATGTTCCCCCCATCTAAGCTCTCTTACTTTTATTAGTCCTTCTTAGCGTCTTTTTTTCTTTTAGTTTGTGATGTGATGATATGATCCCTGTATTTCTCTTTAAATGTTCACTTTTGAGAATTCCCCTTTGCATATTCTTTCTATTTAGAGTACTTCATCTCACATTATGTCCCTCAATTGATTTTCTATCTTTGCCATTGCCTACTTTTTTTTTTTTCCTCTCTGTTTTGCTCATCTCACGTCCCGTCTTCTATCCCAGACATCCCATATTCCATCCCTGGAAGAGCTTGAAGATGAAGATATTGATTGTACAGCTGAAGAACTTATGGATAAATTATACTTGAAGGAGGAGGTGGGGAAGATGCTGGACACACTCACTCCAAGGGAGAAGCAGGTCATCAAATTAAGGTTTGGGATGGAGAGTGGAAAAAGGATGACATTGCAAGAGATTGGGAATCTAATGGATGTAACCAGAGAGAGAATAAGGCAAATTGAGTCGGCTGCACTCCAAAAGTTGAAGAACAACGATAGCATCAATGATTTGAAGCTTTTTGTGGTTGAATCTTCATAAGCCCCTTCGTATATTCTTTCTATTTAGAGTACTTCATCTCACATTATGTCCCTTAATTGATTTTCTATCTTTGCCGCTGTATACTCTTTTTTTTCCTTCCTGTTTTGCTCATCTCACGTCCCGTCTTTTATCCCAGACGGGATGTCTTCCATCCCAGGAAGAGCTTGAAGATGAAGATGGTGATTGTACAGCTGAAGAACTTATGGATGAATTATACTTGAAGGAGGAGCTGGGAAAGGTGCTGGACACAACACTCACTCCAAGGGAGAAGCAGGTCATCAAATTAAGGTTTGGGATGGAGAGCGGAAGAGAGATGACATTGCAAGAGATTGGGGATCTAATGGATGTAACCAAAGAGAGAATAAGGCAAATTGAGTCAGCTGCACTCCAAAAGTTGAAGTTGAAGAACAACGATAGCATCAATCATTTGAAGCTGTTTGTGGTTGAATCTTCAAAAGCGCCAGCCAGATCAAGAAATCAGATTTAGTCGATTTTTAATCAACTGGAATGAACGGAATGGTCCATATTTTCCTTCTCAGAGTAATAATTGCAGCGAACTAAGCCCTTCCCTGGTGGCTTACGTAGGGGCTTAGAAAGAGGAATGAGGCATGCGTTGTTCCGTTTGTACTTTTTCCCCAATAGATCGGAATGTTTGTGCATAGAAACAAGAAAATTTGAATCAAGACATGTACTCCCTCCGTTCGAAATTGCTGGACCATCTTTCTATTTTGGAATGTCCCAAAATATAAGTCTCATTTCTAAAAACATCTATCAAAACAGGGTCACTTTCCAGTTTCACCCTTAAAAAGTATTTTCCCCATCTCAATTGGATTGTCCATTATCTTTTATTTTATAACGGTTTTTATGATTTTGAAAACTTTGTATAATAAAACTAATCGATATCTATCAAACATGATCCATATTGCATATGTTTTGAGTTTTATATAAAAAATTAGCCCCACAAAATTGGTCACATTAATTTCGACTGGACTTAGGGGCAAAATAGAAAAGACAATACAAAGTTTTCACATCCTTTAATAAGTTGGATTCCCAAAAGGGTCCAGCAAATTGGGACGGAGGGAGTAGTAACATGCACTGAGCTAGCTCATTAACCGATTTGCATTGTTTTTTAAACTTTATTACAAAAAATGTTTGTTTTTTTAACTTTATTCCCAAAGTACGTGAAAACGTTGTTAGCAAACACGTTTTCTTGAAAACGTGGTTACGTTTCACGCTTTCAGAGTGGGTTAAGATGGATTAATCCAAAAATTAAATTAATCGTAATCTGGCTTGAAAACGTGTTTAGCAAACATGCTTTCTAAAAGTGTGTTTGCTAAACACGTTGTCTCATTTTTCCACAGCAAACAGGTTCACACATGTACAACAACTTTATGGCCTTGTGTACTATTGGGTTCCTATCCCATTGTGAATTTTTTTGCTTTTGTTCTGTTCCCCATTTAGAAAGCGTGTTTGCTAAATCGTTTCACTGTGAAAAAGTGAAACGCAACCACGTTTTCTAGAAAATCACGTAGTTCGGGAATAAAGTTATAAAACCCCCGTTTTATTTAATTAAGTTATAAAAAAAGAAAACATGTTTGCTGAACACGTTTTTACGTAGTTCGGGAATAAAGTTAAAAAAAAACCCGTTTTATTTAATTAAGTTATAAAAAAAACGCAAATCGGTTGATTGGCCACATATTGGGACAGAAAAGGGAAAATGTTTCCAGTCTTGCGTGATACTCCATGAATCATCCATGATTCGTATGCTTTCTTGCTAGGCTTTTTGCAAACATTGTTTGTTAGTAGTAAATATTACTCCCTCCGTTCCCTTTATAGTGTGTACATTTTCATTTCCATTTCCATTTTGGGTTGTCCCTTAATAAGTGTGTGTTTTGAAAAGTTTGGGTACATTTCCTATTTTGCCCTTAAAAGTAGATTCATTTTTAAAAAGTTAGTGAATATTATTATATTGATAAGGTAAGTAATGAAAAGTAGATGTAAAAGTTGTAAAAGTTTATGTGAGAGAAAAATAGTTGAAATTCCAAAGTACCACACTTAAAAAGGGACGGAGGGAGTATGATATTATGCCTTTCTCTTGGGTCAGGCTGTGGTGCCCCAAAGTGGTATTGGGGCACCGATGCCCCAGTTTTTTGTGGACCGTTGGATCTCTTAATTAGATCTCAGCCATCAATCAGTCAACCCCTCTCTCCCCTATTACCGACTCAACCTGTTCCAAATATTTTGAAAGCCCTAAATAATTTGGCAGTCTCTCATCCTCTGTACTTCTTTGCTGAACTCCAACCCTCTCAACTCTCTCTCTCTCTACAAACTCCTCAAATCGGAAACAAACCCACCGACGCCTTCAGTCGCTGACCACAGCCGGACAGCAAACCCACCGACACCAACGCCTTTGGTCGCTGAGCAAATCAGCTCGAGTTTTTTTGCAAAATATCACTCACAGCCGGATCTCCTCACCCTCTCTCTCCATTCCAGCAGGTAACACCTTCCATCACTTAGAAATTTCGTTCTGGAAATCCATTTATGTCTGTATTATGTTTTTCTAGTAGGGTTTTACTCCTAACGTACAATGTTTCTCTATTCTCAGTTTTTCAGTTTCCTAATAGAATGTATTACTAATAGAATCCGATATTGATTTAGAATGTCTAATTATATATGGTAAATCATGTTTCTCATTGCCTTGTAGTGTAGTCAAATAAAAACGGACAAGACAAAATAAAATAAAAAAACTACTTCAGATTTCACCGGAGGAAATCCCAAAGCTTGGAGTGGCAAAAGAAGCTCTTCTATAACAAAAGAGGAGGGATTTTGAGCACTCAAATTTGCCTTGAATTTGTTACACTTTGAATTCTCAGATTACTGATTGATTGAAGGGAAGGTATTTTAATTTCTGCATTCCAGTCGTTTCTTAAAGACGTTTGCATTGTGGTTCTTGGTTAATTTTGTGGGATTTTAGTTGTGCCCGTAATTTTGTGGGTTTTGCGTTGTGTGTTGTGCTTCTTGATTGTTTAATTGGTTCGGGGGTTGAGCCATTTTTTGGCATTTTAGGTGTTTGTTCAATCTCCTCAAAGAAAGGTGATTTTCATGTCCTTGTGCAGATTGCTTACTTTTAATATTCATTTTTGTTGAATTCTCAAATTTTGATTCAACATGTGGGATGCCTCATCTCCATGGGCTTTATGCGGTATATTGTATAATGTGACCAGCATTTTTCTTAGACCCTCTATGCTTAAATATTTTGATTTTTTTTTAACCGAGTCTTTTAATTTTTATTGTTTCATCTTAGTGATCCGGGTCAAATTTGTTGGATTCATCATTACTCTCGTGAGAGTAATCGGAAGGGTATAAAAATGTACATTTTTTTAACATTAAAAATGTACACTAAAATTGGAAAAAGTTCACTTAAGATGAAAAAAGTTCGAAAAAGATAGTCTTTTAGCATCCTCTTGTATGAAGTTTGTTTTCAACTTTGATCTATATTGTTATACTTTTTTATTTCCCTCGACACTAACTATATGATGTAAAAATTAAGACAAAAAGACATTTTTATACTTATCTAATTTCCCTCGCTGAGACTAAAGCTATGATGTAAAAATTAGGACAAAAATATAAAAAGAAAGTAACTAAAAAGTTAAATAATATCGACTGCCTTTAATTGCTGTATATTTGACTGAAGTTTCACTATAATTGAAGGAATCCTAATTCATTTTCATGCATTGCAGGTGCACATGTGCCACTTCAATCAATTGCCGTTGTTCCAAATGGTGCTGGTTTTGTTACTAGGAGTACTGATCAAGTGATCATGATGTCAAGTTCTGGGAATACCAAACCATATAAAAACCAATGAAGACAGATGGGCTTGAGGCCAATGAAGATTAGGAATGTCACAGATGGTCCTATCATGCAAGCTCAGAGAAGAGGCAACAAACCCTTAGAGCGGCTAGCCAAGAATGGCAAAAAGAAATGCATGATATAACTTATGATTTTTTTTTTCTTTTCAAGCTCGGAGATAGACGATGATTATTAATTTCGGCCCATGCCTCTTTTGTAAAACATTATGTATTCATTTTGGGCAAACTAGTGGATGTCGTATTTTTTGTTCTACTTGTTTTGGTTGTAAAAACATTCAGTTCAATTGCAATATCCGACTTGGCGTGAGTTTGAATTACTATTGAACAACTATTTGCTTTGTTGTGACTGCTAACTGAGACGCTGTGACATCCGGCTAGACTGAAAACAAAGGAAACTCTGTCGAATTTTCCATAAAATATGATACATTTTTCAAGGACACATACTTACCATTGACTTATCACTTATATATGAAATATTTTACTAGAATCTGGAAATACCATTGACTTGGTTTCATTATCTGGAAATATTTGACATGGCTTGGTAGCCTTTTCTGGACCATTGTATGTCTGGTTATGATATGTTATACGACTGTTTTTGTTTGATTGGAGTTTTTATATACTTGTTTTGTTTTGATTAATGCTCATATATGGCTGCTATTGTTTGGTGCCAACTCTTGTGGCTCATCTGGGTACACTTACCACAAACATAGGATATTTTTAATTGAATCTGGAGATACTTACCATTTATATAGGAAATATTGTCCAATGGTATTTTTTACTCCCTCCGTTCCAAAATGTTTGCCCCCTACGAAACTACGTGCAATTTTCAAACTAAAAAATAATATAGTTACAAAAATAATTCTCTAAGCAATATGGATCTTGTTTGATAGATCTCATTGAGAACTTTGATATGGTGCAAAAAAATTTGAAAATTATTTTGGTAAATACATTATTTTTTAGTTTGAAAATTGCACGTAGTTTTGTAGGGGGCAAACATTTTGGAACGGAGGGAGTACTAGATTCTGGGCGTACTTACCACAAAGATAGAGTACATTTACTAGATTCTGGACGTACTTACCACTGAAATCTGGACAAAGTTACAATAGCTATTAGTAGTACTTCAGAAATACAGATCGACTTGCATGTTACTCCCTCCGTCCCATAAAGTTTGTCCGGCACGGAATCCAAGGACTAAAAAAAAAGGACTTTCGTTAAGAAAAAAATAGACTTTCGTCAAGAAAAAAAATCATTTTTTTGCACAAATTAATAGATCAATGTTTTTTCTATTATTTTGTGAAAAAAAATTAATATTTTTTCGACAAAGAACTAATTTTTTTTAAGTCCTTGTACTTTTCAATGCATACACCGTAAAATGATTGTGCAGATCTTTTTGCGTGTATCCGACTTTGTCATATCATCTTCTTCCGGCAAATCAAAATCATATGCATCGTTGCTAGAGTCGTCACCAAAATCTATCACGTCATTATCATCCACCTCTCGGAATCTGGTAAAAAGGACCTCAGGTAGTGGTAAATACGACCTACAACAAGAGAAAAAAGTCCATACAGTTTGGTAACAACAATACTAGTAACTATCTTCATCTCTAATGGTAGCAATTTCCATATCTTATGGTAAGTATAACTTTAACAAATTAAAAACGTATCATTTGCAAAAGATGCATCTCATATTTGCTAAACTTAAAAAATGCCTACTGTGGTGGGCCGGATTTTGGGCCCCCCGAATTAATTGGGTCAAACTAGCGGAACGTGCTAGAAACAAGCGTGACCTGGACGGACTAGGCCCAGTTGGGATGGACCGTCCCAATGGGCGGAGTGAAAGTCCGAACGGCGTAAGGAATGTTCTGGAAGGTGTTTAACTTGAGATAGGAATCCACCCTAATCGGGAGAGCTACATTGCAGAGTCCGCCCTAATCGGGGAAGCTGTCTCGATAAACATAATCAAGTGTCCCGATAAGGGCGAAACTCCGGAAATCTAGGAATACGAGTGTATCTCGGACGGGCTTGCTATCTTGGACGCCAAGTGAGGAGAGCCTATAAAAAGGGGTTTCACCCTCAAGGAAAGGTACACACACAATCATACTCACAAAACCCTAGTTTCCTCTCTTCTCCTATATTCAGTCTCTGACTTAAGCATCGGAGGGGTATTCCGGCCAAACCCCCGCCGGGTAGCCTAACGTTCTTTGAGTCTTGCAGGTTCTCTCGCCGGAACCCTACTCAGCTCGATTTTCGGTGGCTTGCTTTCCTAAGGTGAAAACCTACCCCACCACACCTACATTAAAATGCGAAATGTATCATTTGTGGTCAAGTTCCAGGATCTAAGCTTTCTTATTGTAGAGAAACTTACTTGGAGAAGCTCTTCAATTTGTTGTTCTTCAAAGTTCCATATCTTCTTTAATTTTCATTTTGTGAAACAACAAGGAAGATGAATGGACTAGTAGAAAAAACTTGCTACAATCTGATTGAGAATAAGTTTTGAGTAGTTTAAGGTAGGTAGGACAAATTTAGTTCCATTAATGGTACAATGTGTGGTAGGTAAGCAAGAATTCAGAAATGTTACACCCTTACAAAATGCTTGAATACGTAGTAATTTTTTCCTTTCCAAAAGGTAAGTACTAGCAGAAACCGTAGTATGTACACATCAACATACAACTTGTTATGGTGGTAAACACGATAAGATGTTGTGGTATCTATAGCCTTATTCTATGGTAAGTATAGCCTTATTCTATGGTAAGTATGCAATTAATGATGATTAGGTATACATTTATGTAACATAGTTAACGCACCATAATAAGGGTAGTTAGGAACATAACTACCAATATATTTAATGTCTCTTAGTTGTACTTAATTTGTATTATATTGCATTTGAAACATATTTATCTTTAATAATTACTGAAACACATTAATATATTGAATGAGACATTATGGTTCAATAGTTAGTGGTTACTGTTATATTAGTCAATTGCATCGATCACTCATTGATCGTTGTCAACCAACACTACTGTTAAGTACTACATTCAGTAATAACATTGATAATATCAACCTAAATTAACCAATTCATTTTAGCTAGTTGTATTAACTACTACATTAACCAATTGTATCAATCACTCATTGATCGCTGTCAACCAACACTACTGTTAAGTACTACATTCAGTTATAACATTGATAATATCAACCTAAATTAACCAATTCATTTTAGCTAGTTGTATTAACTACTACATTAACCAATTGTATCAATCATTCATTGATCGCTGTCAACCAACACTACTGTTAAGTACTATAT
>JAXBDA010004094.1:0-30687 GCA_036023075.1 Gaultheria prostrata | reverse complement strand
CCCACACCTCAAATCCGGTTTACAAACCTCCCCCCATCTTCTCTTACATCCTCTAAGCTCCAAACATTCACCTCAACGCCACCCCGTGGCCTACTCTCCGGTCATCTTCTCCGTTTTCGATTTTTTTCGCCAAAAATCCCATTTTCACGCTTTGACTACGGAGGAGAGGTAGATTAACTTTTATCCACCTTCCCTAAGTATATTTTAGTCTTTAGTTTATGTTTGGAATGTTTAAAGTTGGGAGGAAATAGCCCCATGCATCAAAACAAGATTTTTAGAAAAATGTTGTTCAGATCCCAGGAGCATGTTGCGTCCGCAAGGTCAAACCTTGCGTCCGCAAGGTTGAGCCGTGGCATTTCCGTCCATACCACGTACCTCTTTTTACAGCCACTTTACTCATCATTACATTCGTTTTTAGGATTAGGTTTCTTCATGAAAGTTGTAGAGAACGTCGAGCACTTCGATTTCGATATAAGAATCATCCAAATCGGTTGAGTTTTGAGTGAGTTATAGCCATCCAAAGTTCAGCAAAATTCTCAGAGGTTTAAAGTATAATTTTGTGAAACTTTGCGTGCGTACTTGTGTATCATTTACGAAACCTATTTTTATCAACTAAATGTCACTACTGGAAATTTAGGAGTGTAACAAAATGACCGGAATGTCCTTCAGGTGTGAAATGACCATTTTGCCCTTGTATGTAAATTACATAATGTGTAGTTTTGTACTTAGTAAAAACCAAGGAATTGCATTTTATGACAAGTTAGGACTTTATTAACTAAAATAAAGTATTTTACGTATTTACCCCTGTCGGTGGCAAAATTACATTTTGACCCTGTATTATGTTTATTTACAAAAAGACCCCAGAGTTTGTAAAATTACACTAAGGACCCTAGAGTCGTGAAATTATGGTGGACACCCTTGTACTTACTTAAAATGACGTTGGTGACTCACACTTTCTTTAAATTACATTTTGACCCTAATAGTTTAGTTAATTACATTTTAGCCCCTTGTAGTTTGAATTTATTTCATTTAGACCCCTGGTTTTCGATTACTTGAATTTCGTGAACTCGTGAATCGAGATATTCGGTTATGACCCTTGTGATATCGTTATCGCTTTATTTTTACTGTTAAGTGTACTTTCCATAAACGTGTTGAATGTTAGAATGGACAAATAGGTTCCCGGGTTCGTACTTACGTAATAGTTCACATAGACGATTTTAAGTAAAGGAAACCGAGAAGTAAGAAGAATGTGTGGTGAGCGGAGCCAAAGCCTGGTCAGCCGAAAGGTCCCAAATTATCGGGTCAGCGGAACCAGAGCCTCGCCAACCGAAAAGTCCACCAGGAAATTAAGTCGTGGTCAGCGGAGCCAAAGCCTGGTCAGCCGAAAGGTCCCAAATTATCGGGTCAGCGAACCAGAGCCTCGCCAACCGAAAAGTCCACCAGGAAAATTAAGTCGTGGTCAGCAGAGCCAAAGCCTGGTCAACCGAAAGGTCCCAATTATCGGGTCAGCGGAACCAGAGTCTCGCCAACCGAAAAGTCCACTAGGAAATTAAGTCGTGGTCAGCGGAGCCAAAGCCTGGTCAGCCGAAAGGTCCCAATTATCGGGTCAGTGGAACCAGAGCCTCGCCAACCGAAAAGTCCACTAGGAAATTAAGTCGTGGTCAGCGGAGCCAAAGCCTGGTCAGCCGAAAGGTCCCAATTATCGGGTCAGCGGAACGAGAGTCTCGCCAGCCGAAAAGTCCACTAGGAATTGTGTTTATCAGTTCTGAATTGGAGAGACGTTCTAAGGTTTATAATCTATGAGAACGCTTAAGTTAAAATGAAGATAAGGAAACCAGACGCTTGTTACTTATATATGCACTCCGTGATATGAACTGTTGAAATATGAATTATTGATGATGTGTAATGTAAGGGTTAGTGGGTAGGAGTTAGCTACTGAGTGTCAAAACTCATGGTGCTGTGTCCCCTGGCGTTTCATGCCAGGTACCGAAGACGGAAGAGGAGGACATTGCAACAAGTATCAAGACCCTGCTACCAATCAGGAAACTTATGGAGAGTGGGACCTTAATCTAGAACTGTAGAAGGCTCTATAATCGCCTTACTTTTGTGTTGGACAAATGTAATTTAACTTTCCGACAAGTACTGTTACTTATTGTATCAGACTAAACTACTTTTCTATTTATGTTATTCCGCTGCTTATTAAGAAAAACTTTTATTAAATGAATCTTTTTAGATGTCTTGTTTTATTTAACGTGCCCGAGAATCGGGGCGTTACATTAATACCTTATTAAGTGCCTCTAAACTTTTCCTATTATGCAAGTGATGGCTAGTTCATGCGGTAGAGCTCTTGGATGTCCCACACTGCATCCCGGGATTGAGTCACATCCCCCTCCCACCCCCATGTAATAGATTAGGAATGACAAATGGCCAAAAAAAAAAAAATCCTATTATTTTATTTCAAGGTTAAAGTGGTAATTAGGTTGGGAAACCACAGGATGCTGCGGCCAACTGATTCCCTTAAAATAAAACAAATGGTACATTTCCTTGGAATAAGGACACGTCCTACACCATAATTTAATGTGTGAAACAGAGACGATTGCATGGGAGGTGCATCTTCATTTCAACGTTAACAGTACATTAGAATTAGAATCGGTGCCAACCTTAGGACTAACGGTTACTTATTCAAACAACGCACGTGACTAGGGCACTAGCAGCCTGCAAAATAAACAGGACTTATTAATGGGGTTGGGAGGCAAATTCATAGTCTGTTTGACTTTGATACTACGAAAGAGGAGGATTAATACATCACAGGAAAAATAAAAAAATAAAAAACCAGAAAAGGAAATATATTGGTGTGTATCACCCGGTGTATTATGCACACAATAAACCGGGTGAATCACACCTGTAGATTTCTTTTTCGGAAAGGTTTTCGGGGCTGTTTTTCCTGACACTTAACTTTTCTGACAAAAGAGCTTAGCTTCATTTCACTAAGATTATGGATTTTTTTGACTTTTCACGTCTTATGTGTTAGGTCATTCTTCTCCTATACTTTACCTTAAAAAATTTAAAAATCAAAAAGTCAAAAAATCAAGTTAGTGGAACGGGGACTAAGAGCAAACATGTGGGTGTCGGCTTGAATTCCGTTTTTTAATTTTGACTAATAAAATATAGTACTTGTAGAAAGGTTTATTGTTTATGTTAGCTATACATAATGTCACAATGATTTGGTTGGTAAAAGGTGGTAATAGGTCAACCATTTCACTGTCGGGTAAATTGCTGCAAGCTAGCCCAAACTTACTTCTATCAAATTTTATGCTAGTGTTTGCAAAAAGATTTTCGGGTCATTAGAACTTTGTTCGGTCGTTAGTTTTAAGAATTCCAATCGAATCATAGTGCGTAAGCTAGTCCGTTCATCACAAATCTATAAAAGAATTAATTGTTGAATGAATGTCAACTCTGTTTTCTTTAATCTAAAAATGAATATCAACTAGAACACCAAGAGAGAGGGACAGAGATATATTTTTGGACTTTTGAGGTTAGCATGGGCCTTGTGGCATGGAAAATACTAGGCTTTCTTTGTTTTTTTTTTTTGTGTGGGTAAATTAGCTTGAAATAGAAAAAAGGCTAACCGAATATACAGACTACAATGGGCATATCCAATGAGGAAAAGAAAGAAAAAAAAAGAAAAGAGAAAATCTAAAACCTAACCGCACCACATTAGATATCCAACAAAGCTCAAAGCACACTTCAACGAAGAACACAAAAAACACCATAACAAAAGGACATGCGGGGCTCAAAAACTAAACTCTTGAAGCCTTTAACATCTTTATAATTTTTCCTTTCATTTGGGTTTCTTTGGCAACAAAGAAAGCCTAGTAACAATATTAAAAAGAAGAAGAAGTAGCAGAACATGTATTGTTTTATTGATTTAGAAGAAATGGGTACACACTTCTATGTGGTTTGGCATGGTTGTAAATGACCAACCTCTATTTCGATCTCCTAATATGGATCGATAAAGACCAAGGATTGTTGTTATTTATCAAAAATAGCAACCCACAACCAAATTTTTTTTCTCGAAAATGGCAAATGGAAAATCTTTTGTCAAAAAATGGCAAATCAAATGGCTAAGGTTGCAAAATGACACTGTTCATTACTTAAAAAATAAAATAACAAGGTAAAATAGTAAAATGGCCAAATGCCGCTGCAGATGATCTTTTGATTACACTTTGACACTCACATCTCAAAGCGGGCGCATACCTCTTGTGGGGCCAATATTTGATTTAAAGATTTTGATCAGTTGACTTTGACTAATCAAGAAATCAATACTATGTCTTGATAAATCGGACGATAATTAGGCAATCTCAAAATTTTAATGTCTTAGGTAATTGTAAATGACATACCACATAATCAAATGTATGAACTTCAGCTTAATCATGAGTGAGTCTTGAGAGATTGTCAGGCCATGCCACGTGGGGAGTGGGGATGGAGAAAGAAAGATACTCTACTAGAGTTGGTATAATAATTGTATGAAAAATCCATTTTGACAAACAAGCATAGCTCTGGCCTCGATCACATTGACAGCACCAAAAATGTAGGAAAAGGTCAACAATGTCGTTTGAATTTGAAACCAATGGCCCCCTTGTCCTCTCAACTTGAGGATCAGTAATGGGGACGATGAATGGACCAGTACTAACTAGCAATTGAGAGCTACAAAATACTCAACCAGTGGGGGACAAAATCTCCATACAAGGGCCATCAATTGTTCTCTAAGTCTATGTGTATTCATGCGCGTATACGAGCGGGAGGAAAAGCGGAAGTGTGAGAACGTAAAAGCGTCTTTCAGAAACATCCTGAATTCGTGAGGAGGAAAATGAGAATTGGAGAGCAGAGCGTACTGAAAGAACGAAGCTTAGAGGGAAATTTGAAAGCGGCAATGGAGAGTCCAATCAAAGAATTATGCGAGTTCGATCCATATACGCATTGATATATAGATCCTACATGTTGATATAAGGATTGCCGCACCCTCCAAATTGGAAGAGAAAAAAAAATACAATAATTAATAGTAACTTCTACTATTTTACTAAAAAATTGCGAGAAAATATTTCTCAAACTATAAAGATATTGTCAGTAGTCGGGATAGGAGTTCAATTCCGCTGCGTCATAGATACGTGATTAAGAATTTGACCTGGTTTGCGGAGACCACTCTTCAGTATTAATTTTATAAAAAAAAATCCAAAAATGTATTATAACTAGTAAGAAGATTCGGAGGAGTGCAGGGACCAAACACGTGGGGCACCCCCGGTCCGCCCCTGGATATGATGTTCCCCTGAAAACCTTGGATTGTCAATTAATCAATCTTTTGGCGTTGGAACATATACAACTCTGCATGGTCCTACCCACACGGCTACCTACAATGTCGAATGCTCTCTTATGATATGTTGGTTTTCACACTTAAATGAAGCACACGCCTACACTCTCATCTCTCATTATCAGCATTTCGATTGATCGATTTACTCTGTTGACCAAGAATTTTCTGTCTCTAAATATATCTATTTTCAGTTTGTGTAAACTGTAATACGAGTATTGAGTGCTCTGGTCTTCACCACTACATATTGGTGTGAGTTCCAAGGACTAATTAAGTAATTTTCCTTATAATACACTCCCGGAATAATTTATTTCTGTAATTGAAATTGTTCATTATTTAGAACTTATAGACATACGTCACCATGCCAAAAACAATTGTGGTTGGATATCAATCGACATGTGTTTAAATTAATCTTGAGATAAATGAGTTCATATCCGCTGACCGCTGTGCTAACCACCCTTTTTGAAGATATACATATAAATGTGTTTTAGTATTGTATTTGTCAATATCCAATCGGTATGATTTGTGGAATGATTGATATAATTATCGAGATGTCAAAATGAGTAGTTTTAAACAATCAAAGCGGGTCCGAAAAGAACTCACAAAAGACCCGCCTCCCAAGAATCAAATTGAATGTGTTCACTTGCTAAAGCCAATCTTCTCAACCTCGCATCAAAATTCAATTCAAGCGCGCCGTCACATTAGGTGTGTACTTTGGCGCCACAAGAAAATGAAATCAACTTCTTTTTCAAAGTGCTTTAGGTAAGGAGAATCCCAATATTCCAATTCTAATTTGTACTACAAGAGTTAGTGGGTCCGTATTTTGTGACCTCAGGATGAGGTGTGTTATAGTAAGGAGAGGATATACTAGTATTAATCAAGTTTATAACAAATCCATTTCTTTAACAAAAGATCTACCCTTATAATAGTCATAGAACAAAAAAGCAAGAAGTGCAGAATTTTATAGCACATCTGGTCGTACCCCTTACCCGTTAAAGGGGAGGTCTGGGTTTGAGTCTATGGAGAGACATCGAATTCCCTTTTGATTGTTTAACCCACTAACCCCGTTGATGTATATCGAATGATAAAAATAAAATAAAAAACCGTGATTTTTCGTGATAATATTACTTATGTCAATGCGATTAGTGATTATCAGATGGCAAAGCATGCTTACAAGAATAAAATCATTTTTGTAGGGTAGAGATCTACCACATTTATAATCATACCTACCTTTAAACACTCTTCTTAACCCTAAAGATTGCGTTTATAATAATAAGATTCATGTTTTTCAAGAGATCGAGAGATACACCCTCCCATGTGCTTCATCCATCTTTTTACTACTAAAATACAAAAAAATGAAATTATATTGTATCTAGGTTTTTTACAAAATAAATAATAGTGGGGTCGTTAAAGCCTAACAAGGGTAGTTTAATTAGGAAGAAATGTAGAGGGGATTCTTTGCTTCCTTCTTTATGCTAAAACAGATAAACTATGTCATTAGTTAAAGGCATATGATTGCTTTCATAAAAGGTATAAGTTTGTTATGATTTTTCCAACAATTCGATTGCGAATCTACTCTAATGTTCTTTTATCAGCTTTTCTAGGAATTTTGTAAGACGTGAAAGGAAAAGAGGACGAAAGACACAGTAGATGACTGAGAACGTAACTGACAGAAAGGGAGTGAAGAGAAGGGAGAAATCCGGCGAGAAAAGAGAGAGGGAAAACTATTTGTATAGGTTGAAAAGGAAGCAGGTAGGGAGAAACAAATAAGAATGAAGAGAAGATGGAGTAAAATGATGAACGAGGGGTGAGATCCTTGAAGAAGAGTGTGAGTGAAAATGTCAATTTTTTGTTCCACCTTTTTTGCAAGGGAAATAGACAATTTTGCGTGTGACTGAAAATAACACAAAACCATTCTTGCTCCACCTTTTCCTAGCGCAATTTTCAATTCTTGCGTTAAAATTTAGGGGCTAATAGTATCAAAAGAGGAGTAGAGCTCCAACACAAAAAAAAATTGATCAATATATTCTAAGCATCAATATTTATTTATTTATTCACTACAAAGAAATTGATCTTTAGTAACAGGATTAGTGACAACTCACTAAAAAATTGTCAATGAATACCCTTTCGTAACACACTTTCAGCGACAAGTTGTTGTCACTAAAACTCAATTTCTTTGTAGTGATTGAACGGCGAATCTTTCCAAGCATCATATGATAATGGCCTTAAAACTCTGCTTATTCTAAGATGAGTAAGATCCCTTCCAATTCCATTAATAGTGCCACAGTTGAGAGTTCCAAAAGAACTATTCCAAAAAAGTGACCGGACCTGTGTGGTGATCGGAACTTTTTGATCAAAGTTGCTATCCCTAGCTAGATATATAGGTATATAGGTATAACCAAAAAGTGTGAATTCTAGTTGAAAAGTAGCCCCCTGGATGTCTGCTTGTAATGGGGATTCGAATAAAGTTGAACAAGTAGTATTTGATGTATCTTTTAGTACTTTAGAAGAAGAAAAGGGCCCAGTCCAGATCGAACAAATTAATCCCGTGAGGTACACGGGAGGATTTAACAAAAGAAAAGATGCTGAGTTAAAGGCTAAGTAAAGGCATAGATTGACAGTGTCATAATCTGTGGTTCACATTCACATTTCTCTTCCCAGGGGTGGGGGACTTTGAAGCCTTCAAATGTAAATGACTTACTCTGCACTCCTTGTGTAAAATACTGAAATACGTGCGTAGCTTCGCTTAATTGTCCGGGAGGAGGACAGAAAGATAGTAAAATCGAAATACAGCACGTTAGCGGACAAGATGTTAGAGGAATTAAGGGAAATATGATAAGAGGGGTGATATGGTAGCTAGAATGAAGGACTATTACAGAAAGATAGCAAAATCGAAATACAGATGTAGAATATCTGTTATCCAAATAAGTAGATTGATGACATTTTGTAATTACTAACGGGCATTTCCGTAAACAGAGGTAGGGCAAAATTGGTCCGGATGTGGAGGATTATTTAGTACCCTGGATCATATTTTTCAGGTGAGGAATGCAAGTAAATCTTGGATACGGGCGGAGCCGGATTACTATATCCAGGACTATGATATATCTAGCTTGTTTTGACACCTATAGCTTTGTTTGTTAGGGGATAAGAAAAAGCTTATCCTTGATTCCTTGCCCACCTATACCTGGGTTTGGTATAACCAATTGGCCCGGATTGGGAGAAGTAAGACCCTTGCAAGGAATAAGTGAATCCCACCCCCCACACCATCCTTAGCTTATCCGGGTTACCTAAATTGCTCGTGTGCCCCTACTCCGAGTCCCATATTTCTCTTTTATAAATTTCTTAATTATTTTAGAAGGGCAACCAAGTAATTTGTCACATTATTTCTTTATCCTGCCACTCTCATCCACCAATTTCAACTACCAAATAAATACTCCCCTCCGTCCCTTTTTGGATTGTCCCTTAATAAATGTGTTTTGAAAAGTTAGTGGGTACATTTTCTATTTTGTCCTTAAAAGTAGATTCCTTTTTAAAAAGTTAGTGGGTATTATTATAATGATAAGGGTAAGTAATGGAAAGTAGATATAAAAGTTGTCAAAGTTGATGTGAAAGAAAAATAATTGGAATTCTCAGGTAAGACACTTAAAAAGGGACGGAGAATAACTTATTTCTTAACTAACCTCCCCTTCTTAACTAATCTCCCTTTATACCATATCCATTATCCACCACTTATCCCACTCTTCCTTATTCGTCTGACAAACGGTTATGTCATGCCTTGCTTGCCTACCCTGGTGACAAACACGTCGTTATATGCTTTCCCTAGCTGGTTGGCACGTCAACTTGAGCTAGGTTACTTTGCTTCAGTGCTCGTGCTAGCATATCCTCTGGATAACGGTCCAGAAATGACAAATGGGATGTGCTTGTTATTGCGCTATGGCACTGTCCCTTTCAAAAAGCTTGTCACCTTGTTGTGTCAAACATTAGACATAACAAAAATTCAAGATAGAATTTGAAAATTCTACAAATTGAGGGTGATGGATAAGAAACTAATATATTCATTTAAAAACAAACAAACAAGCCCCAAGTGAGTTCGACTCTCCTCATCCCTCGAACTTTAATAGAAGTGCTAGAGATTCCGAGTCACATAAAAGTGTCCTTCAATCTTGTTATTCTGGACTACTCCGTGGTACACAAAAATCTTTGCAAAAATATTCACAAAACTAAATGTACGATTGTACGACTGAAAGAAATGCATTGGATAGAGGTACAGACTTTGGAAGTGTCATTACTTTCACGTTAGCAATTGACAGGTCCATATTCCAGGTTACACCTTAATTCAGTAGTTTTGAGGCGAACTTTAGCTTGCATAAATTTCAGATCACTGTAGTAATCCAAGAACTATTACCTCAGCTTGAGGGATCTGGACAAATTAAATCATCCAAATCAATCGTGCACGATAATGCAAGTTCAAAGCCTCCAAATTTAAGCCAATAAAATTTATTGCACAAATCCCAATTGAAGTTGGTGTAGTGTCACTACTGCAAGAAAACCCGAATAGTAGTATTGACTGAACAATAGTAATAGCTAAGAATATTTAATCTCTCGAAATTGTCACACAGAACGACAGTAGTACTTACAAAATTGAAGGGCAAAGATTAAAACACGAGATAGACGAGTAGTGTTGTATCATCGCTTCTCTTTACAAATCACCATGACAATTCCACAAACAAGGACATGAGAGCTAGCTGCAGCTGCTCGTTGTTCTACAATGTACTTACTTTCGAGAGAAAGGGTTATGCATTAATCACTCTCCCCGATTCGACCTCAGATAAAATCTTTCTTAGTACCTTGAGCGGCTTCTTACCCTGCAACATCAGCCATCTCATAATTGCCAGGGGGTGCACAACATCTGCATCTCAGATCAGGGAAAAAAATAGAAATCATAATATTACCTGGGAGAGCGAGAGCGGGAGATGGAACGGGAGTGGGTGGGCGAACGAGAACGGGAGCGATATCTTCGAGAACTGCTTCTACTTGGACTTCTGCTCCGCCTACTTCTTCTGCAGTAAGCGATATATGATTGCACCCCAGTGACAGAAAACTTCAGTTGATTTAAATTGTCACATAACACACCAGAGGAGGGTTGAATAAAATTCGTCATGTTCATTAACACATGCATCTTCAATCCAAGTATCCATCACCCCAGCTTTCAAATTAACAACCTACATTCTCATTACGAATTTTCATTTAAGTGGAGCTTGACAAAAACATCCTATGAGTAGAGTTTGTGGTGGCTCAACTAAGTGTAGAAAATAGGGAGGGAGGTCACTTTATGAGTGTTGTATAAAATACCAAGTGCAGAAAATAGAAAGGTCAGCAGCAGAGAAGAATACACTAAGACTAAGTAGTGTCAGATAGGTGAAATTGGCTTTCCTGCCGTATTTACAATGTCCAGTAACGTCTCTCACATCCTTAACCTTCAGTTTCTTTGCTCAATAACGGTAATAAAACTTAACTAGTAAGTAGCTGAGATCTTGCTTTCAAGGCTCAAGCTGAAGGAGCAACATCAGCCACCTAGTATTCACTAACCCACTATGATCCTACCTCTTGCCATTCACAGAAAAATAATGCCATTATAATACCTCAGAGGGGATCGACTGTAGCTTCTGCTGCGACTGCGGCGCCGATACCGGCTCAATCTGCTTGTTTCTGCAAGTTTTTCATTCCTCTGACGCTCCTGCTCCTTTTTCTTGGCGATTTCAACAGCAGTATCTTTCTTGACTGGAAATAACCAATCAAGGCAAAACGATGATACATATAAAAAAGCTATACAGCTGTATTAGAGAAATGCGTATGAGAAAGAAGTGGATAGAAATGCATATGAGAAAGAAATGGCATGTAATGATAAACAATGCCTCCTTTGAAGCTCTGTCAGCTCAGGGAAAAATTAATGCTGCATGGCTGCTTTACTACTAGAATGCACATAGAACAGGGTATACTTTGCTTGTTAAGTTGACGGCTCATTATTCGTTTAAGTCGCTCTTGAGGTGTTTCCTTCTTCTCCCCTTGTTTCAAAATGCCACCACTAGCACTAGATTTACTTAGCTTTGCCAATGCTGACGACGTGCTGCCCATAGAAGAAACACATGAAACAAAAATAGACAGAACAATAAGATCCCCACTATCCACAAAAGCATACCTCTGGTAAGTTCAGCTGCAATTGTTTTTCCTTTGTACAATTATATGTTCAATTAACCGCAAAAATCATGAGATACCTTATTTGTGGCAAAACTTTAGAATTCTTTTCCTTGTCAAGGGAGACACTAGAAGCAGGATCCATATGTAAGGCCTCAAGTATCTGACCGGTCACTGGCCTGCAAAAAGGACATGCATCAGACAACCATTTCAATGGTTACAGGAAACTTGGATGCATAGACACAAAGTCCATGTCAAGGGGAAATGAGCTTCATTAAAAAAGCTTCCTTCCTCCCCCTTCTGGCATTTATGCTGATAACCTAGGCTTCATATATTCTAAACCACAAATGATTGCTTCAGGTAACATAATTGAGGATAAGCTGCAGCAGAGTAAAGACTGTCCAATCTATCATTGCAAGAATCAAAGGTCGAGTGCTCCGACCGGTTCAACACATCAGCTTTGGATGGAGAAGGTGGTGGAGAGAATCCTTCAAGCTTTGGCTCATCCCCATCAGCAGATCCCCCAAATTCAGTAATATATTCTATTTTAGAAGCCTTTGACTTGCTTCGATGACCATCGTCAGAATGCACACCACGAGCATAGCGCCTTGAGTGCGATGGGGAGTATGAACGTGACCTCGATCTGGATCTGCCAACATAAATTATAATAAAATTTATGCAACAAGACTACTTTCATTAGAACCTACAATAAGAATGAGAATACACATTGGACTCGAGTGTGGGTGGTGCTAATACATTTGTAAGGGATGAATTGCGTACCCCCCAAAAAGGGATGATACCTTTTTATATGAAATTTACTTCATGGAATATAAAATGGTGTCTTACAAAACATAGGACACTTCACTCATTTTGTAGCAATAATCCACAAGATAAACATGCGAAAGCAATGAGAAATAAAATTATATTGGGCACATCCCACCCTTGTCTAGGTGCTAAGTGTATAGCTGGAGTACTTGGTTTATTTTGAAGAGTCCATGCAAATAAGTTTGCACACAACCACACAAATAGAACAAGAAAAGAAAAGAACATAGCCCACCTTCTAGAACGAGAATAGGCCTCATAAGTTGGACTTCGTCTTGGCTCCCTGCAAATTATGGCAACTACTAAGTAAAAAACAACCACACAATACTCAATTCAACCAGTTGGCATCTAGTTGTTCATATGATTTCGGAGCTTATCAGGTGACTTTCCAGACAATATAAGAAAGAGACCATACTGTTACCATTTACCTATATGGATCACGATGAAGCAACCGAGTGCCCGTAACCTGGGCAGCTTCTCTTTCTCTCTCTCTTTCTATCTGAGAAACCTTCCTCCTTTCCTTTCGTGTAAGCTTCCTCTGGAGAACTCAAAAGTACCCAAACAGACAATGTAAGCATGCATGGTCTTTTTCTTTTTTCTTTTTTTTGTGTCTTGAAATGAAATGGTCAACTATAGTTTTGACAAACTTACAATTGAAGGATCCCCCTTGACCACTTCTTTTTGCCTCTTTTCCTCCTCTTTTGCTTTTTTATCCATGTAAACAAGCCAACCGTACCTCTTGACACCAAATTCCTTTGCAATTTTCTCCATCTCTTCATCATTGCTATCATCACTGTTAAAATCATCCTCCTCATCATCATCTTCATCATCCTCATCATCCTCATCGCCATCTGAATAATTAGTTTCCTCTTTTCCATCTCCATCATAAGAGAAACCCACCTGTGAATATGAGCCCTTGGTTGCTGGAGCCTGAGTCGGATGAGATCTACCAGATACAGACAAACATACATGAGGGGTTGCACAAAAGAATTACTCATGATGACGCTATTAAACATGGAACATATAAATTTTGTGAATCAAATCCTCCTGCTATCTTCACAAGCAGAAGGCAACGCTTTCACAGTAGAACTGCTAAAACAAAGTTCAGAAAAATGGACATACTTAAACTTACAAAAGTGGTCATTCGACATTGCAAAAGAACAAAAAACATATATAGTCTCACATTTTGTTCAGTAGTGAGTAGATTAACTACCTGCATCAGTAGTGACTAAATTAACTGGCCACGAGTGCATGCATGATGCTTGAACTCATAATAGCTTACGCAAACGAATAAGTTGGCACTTCAACAGAGACAAAAAGTTCTACGAGAAGAAAAAGATTCTGAACCTGTCAGATCCGAATAGAGCAGCAGCCTTGGCCTCCATCTCTTGATTCACATGCTGCAAACCCTCCTCGTCACCAACTGTTAATAGGCACTACTTAGCTAACTGTTAGTAAATAAATCCCTCATGGCAAATATGATTCCAGACAAGCACACATCGTAATTGACACGAATTTGCATAGTAGTTAGAAGATATATAAACTACACATGCAATGTTCTAATTCAACACGTGAACAAAAATAAAAAAGTACCGACATCCTCTACGTTGATGCTTAATTAAATCCCGATAACGCTCAAAATTAACAAACTCTTCTAATTCTTCTCCTTCCTCTGACTTCTCGGGGGCCCGAAATCGTCGGGAACTGGAATCTCGAATAAAATCGAGAAGAGCACGACCATCAAATCTATTTCACAAAAAAGAAAGATCTAAAATCAGAACACGTTCCCCACTACAAAAACACGATTACAGAGGGTGGGAGGGGGAATGTACCGGTCAATCAAAATATCTTCTTTCCCATTCCATGGTATCCTGAAATATAAGACAAATGTAACTCCAGTCAATATATATAAAAAAAAAAACACTAACCATAATGAACATCATGCCACATGAATCTTTTCCTTAACCAAATACCTAAGAAGCATGGGAAGTTCCAAAAATTCTTGTTACCTATTTACTGTTAACACGTCACTCCAAAAGAGTAACCACGGTATTGGATAGGATAAAGCAGGAGGCCTGCAATAATATCGATCCAGACCCCAAACATGGACAGGATGGGAAATCATCACAATGCCCTCTTTTAGAATGATGTGGACGGATTGGAGTGTCTACCATCCACCCTCTTCCTTACCAGAAGCCAAACACATCCTAAGTGAGACATAAGACTTCAAGACCTTTAATACTACTCAATAAGAGGAGGGGCAAGAAGAATATTCTCATTTGGACTAAACATAATTGCTGAGGCCGAGACGCGCACCGAGGCCCAAAGCTTCGTTGGTGTCTAGGTCTGAGGCGCAAGGCGAGATGTGGGCCTTGTTGAAGTGAGGCTCATTTTCGCAAGAAAAAAATAGTATACAGCAATTTCTCATGTGGACATTACGACAATAAAGTTTAGAAAGTCTACATGATTACGAAGCACCAAATAGGCAACAATTCTAGCATGGAGAAGAACCAAAACATCAAATTCAATAAAAGACAATCATATTTGAAACAAAGGCTGAAAGAGATCGTTTTCCGGCCGTTCGATTGAGAGAGGAGAGATCCATGTGGTGTACTCTTTCCCACTTCAATTAATATGGTGCTACTCGAAATAATATCACTGTGCGTATGCCGACACGCACCCTGGTCTCCTGGGCCTCATCTTGGTCAAGTCGCCTCGCTTGGACCCCCTCTAGGCACCAAGAGCGAGTGCCTTACCGTGGGATAGCCTTAAGATCCTAAATCTCAAAAGCTGTGATTTGAACTATTAGGCATCTATCCCTCTTACAACTCTCCTAATTTTGAATAGATAATATGCCCATACTACCATATTGCAATGCACATACAAAATAATGCTTCCCCTTAACCGCTGAATCATTGATATAAAAAACCCATAAAGCCACAGTAGTTACTCCCAATTATGTACTCCTGTTTTGGATTCACAAGTAAATACTGTGAAGCAGAAGTTGATTTTACATTAAAACATTAACCAAGAAGCACCAAAAATGCACGTGAACAGTACCATAGACAAGGTTTTTTTTTTGCTCGGCAGTACCATACACAAGTTGGATGTTTAAACTATGCACCACAATGCAACACCAAAAATATCTTATTCTCTACAAAAACTAAGAGTATATTTGAAGCTTGGTTCACTGTCATGTACACCCACAATCATCAAAAAGACCCGTAGGTGCCGCTTAATCTCAAAGCTAGGCAAGATGCACACTGTGTTTAACCATTGAACGATGTGACTTGAATGAAGCCCACAAAGCGTAGGCCTTTTGCAAAGCACAAGAAAGTTTATCATTCTGAAATCCAAAATTTTGATAATAGGCTAATAGCCACAGATTTCATTAAGCTCACCAAAGAAGCTGTTGAATTTGACTATATCATATTTATCTAAAGCAAAAGTGTACTGCTTAGGCACAATTCAATTATCAGTTTTTGTACTCCAATTATGAGAACTCGTTCATGTTTTCATTGCTAAGAAAATTGGATGATTCATTGTCATCATCCACTGCCATGACTAAACGTATATAAAGAAGTGAGACACAAACGGATGAGGGGGATGTTAATTTTGAGGTGGAGGCCACGACGAAGGGGCTAACTGTGAGATCTGAAGGTACAAGGTGAGAACATGAGATGCAAATTGGTGATTGATAAGAAGCCGAGAGGAAAAGGAGCAAAAATCTAAGATCAGATATGAAAATGTCAGTTATATGCAGAGTTTTCTGAGATTGGAGCATAATTTCTAGCGGATTGGAGCACATGACCTCGTGCATGATAAGTGCAAGTATTGTAGCTCCGTATTTTGTGTCTCCACTATTTACATAAACAATTAGAATTTTTTTTCCGGAATATAAACAAAAATATTATCACAAACCAATTTGCGGTACACCTTTTAAAAAATTTGTACACATACTTCACCAAACAGAGCCTTAATATTTGGTAGATGCTTGTACGGCTTCTTTATGGGCATTTGCTTCTTGAAAATCTCTGTCCCAGTGTCAACAACTTGTGATAAGTATGAATCTTGAATTATCTGTCTAGTGTCTACATTATGTTTGGTGCTTTTTCTCGACATGCACCTCATTTCTCGCACCGCTCTTTGGCCCCAAAGACCTGTGGTTGAGCAGAGAACTTGTGCCTCTAAACTGACCTTAACCAACAATAGAGTAAATCAAACACAATAGTTTATCATACCCATTAGAGCCACCCACCGATAAAATGGCAACCTGTTCCTTTAATCTCACATGCACTTTATCAACCAAAAAGACACCAAAACCTAAATGTTTCGTAATAAACCTCTATCATGTCTACAGCATACAATCACTGTAACCTCTAATCTAGCATCACTCGATATTGAGCTGGTCGCCCACCATCCATCTCTCCTCATGATTATGGACACCATCCTCGTATAAAAAACAACAGCAATACCTCAACCCTTCATATCTCTCTGACTTGCGCTTCACTACTATGGATGTCAGTAGAAAAGTCTAGTCATTTTCCTCTTGCACCAACATCTAAAATATTTGTGCCTTATCACAAGTTCCAATCCCCAATAACACCTTAGCTTGCCATATTTACAACATCAAACAATCTAGACACACAACAGAACCAACAATTTCTCTAAATAACAAAAAGCGTACCATAGCAAGCTTCATATCCTTAATGAGTCATGAAAGTGCTTCAATACTAAGATACCAATTGAAAACAACTTGGATTCGAATCATAATCCACCTGAACAACGTCAAGTCTATAGAAACTAAAACATCCTAAAAGAGAGGAGCCTCTCTCTCTAGGTTGTACAGAGAGAAAGCTCTTGATATGATTCTCCATGGTTTTCTGGTGCTTATACGGTTATACCATCGAAATTTCCTACTCCCGTGGAAAATCAGATACCCTCTTCCTGCCCTTCCACCTCGTGCCATTTAATCCTCTGTTACTTGGGGTTTTGGCTCTGAGTCGGTTTCCATCCCTAGGTATATCACTGTTGTTTCTGTGAAAAGGTTTGGAAGGTCGACGATATGGTGCAACAACATATGAGACATGGTTCTTTCGAGTTTATTTGTATTACTAGTCAGATCTGGTCCTGGGTAGCTTATCCGCATCGCGGGCTGTGTGGGTTCCAGTGGAAGTTTCGATCCTGCCGGTGAAGGGACAATGCTGTTTTTCCAGACCTGGCTTGAAGGTTGCCGTGCTCCGTTTATTCAGGGTGTGATTGGATGCTACAGCTGGCAGAATTGTGTGGTCAGCCGGTGGGCAGTTGGTATTGTTTGTATTCAGTGTAATACATGTCCCGATGAATCAGTCAGTTCATTTATCTTGTGGGCCTAAGTCATATAAGCGTGAAAGCGTCTTTTAATAAAAACACAGTATTAAAATTCACGAGAACAAGAATTGAGAGCGTGAGCACAAAGCGATGATTGAGAGCGGGAGCGGAGTATCCTACTGAAGGATTATGTGACTAAGTAGCGGGCATGTAATTTTTGTTTTCTTTTATGTACAAGCTCCAGAGTTGGCTGTTGTTATCTAATTCAGGTTTTTTTCCTTTTCTTGTCTTTACTTCCTATAAGCACTTCGAGGCGTTTCCTCATGTACAACCTTGTTTTCTTTTCTCAATGAAGATTTTTGTTATTAGTTCAAAAAAACATGTAGACTGTCCTTCCCTTTATCACCAGCTCCAAATCCTCATGGTTTGTCCCACTTCTTTATTTTTTCTTTAAATCTCCATAGGCTTTCTCCTTAAATCAACTAAAGCTTTGAACGAAACAACTTCAATCAGTAATCACGACAAATAAACCGGTAACCAAGCCAATATTATCCGCGGCTACACCTCATTCTGAGTTTAATCATCATGCAATCCCAAAACAATTATCGCAATTCTTTTTCAATGTTTACGTCTGCGTTGTTCGAGGTTAATGCTCAAGAAACGGGAGCGAATTAGCTATTTTGTCATTCGTAACGCAAGGAGATAATTCGTCAAAAAAATTACTTTGGGAGATCTTCAGTCCATGTTGAAGAAAAAAGGGTATATTCCCGTCAAAACAAAGCATTCCGGAAAATTTCGTTTGAGCATAAGGAAAGCGATAAAGAAAAGGAGTTGATAATTTAGGGATTGGAAACATTACAGGCCTTGCTGATCCTGGGTGGCCTGATAGAGGCCGTCGTCGCGATACATGCGGCAACGAGATCCGACGACCTGAATCGATTGTTGAGGATCGCCCCGTCTCTTGGCAAGATAAACAGCTCGTCTTTGAGCTCTCTTTCGAGCTGCGTCCATCATGTCGTGGACCTTCTTCTCCGACCTACGAGCTTCGTGCCACATCTCTTCCAATTTCTCTATCTCTCTCTCTCTCTCTCTCTCCCTCCTCTCACTCTCTGAATTCCGATTCCGTTGGCTGCCGAATGGTCGATGGAAATCTAACCTAAGTTCCTCTGCTGATACTATGATAGAACCGCTAAAGATGGGACCACCAGTGTACAAAATGGGTATCTTGGTTCTGAATCCCGTTCCAACATGGGTATACGGTCAGAAATTAAATATTTATTACCATTAAATTCAATTACTCTTTTTTAATTATTAAGCCAATACAGTTTTTCTGGGTTTAGATTTATGGTGTATTTTGGACAGGTTCTGCGTAGCGTACTGTGCGGCACTTGACTCCGCCGTGCCAGTGTCGGTCCGATGATCGGAGACGTCCACTGCGTAGAGCTCGTCGAGTACTATAGGTGCTTTAAACATGAACTCGATCGGACATCGATAAGTACGTAATCGGAGCATATATAACTTGAAAAAAATTGGAACATGGAGTATATGACTTTAAACACTAGATGAAAACTATTAAACCCATTTTTTTCAAGTTATTGTGTTCCGATTACGCACTTAACGCTATCCGATCAAGTTGATTTTTGGTAGACTTGTAGTACTCGACGAGCTCTACGCAATGGACATCTCCGATCATCGGACCGACACCGGCGCAACGGCACCGAATGCTACGCAGCACCGCCCTCTGTCCATTTTTCTATTATAGGATTTTAGTGATTTAAGCACTTTCATATGGTTTGTGGTGCACTTTTCTATTATAAGGTTTTAGCGGTTTAAGCATTTTCATAGGGTACCCTAGGGTTTAGGCACTTTCATACGGTACCCTAGGATTTAGGCACTTTCATACGGTTTTGGGAGTTGAGGAGAGAAAAACACATGTACAGTAAACCCGTTTTCCGACAGAGAAGGGTATGGGTAGATTTCCATTACCCGATCGGGTTAGGGGCGGGGCTAAGGCAGTTTGCCACATTTAGAGTATAGGTAGATCAAAACTTGTCCCTACCCGCCTTGTTGCCAGCCCTGCTCATGATCCCATCATATAAAATATGTTGAAAAATAAACAAAAGAATTGGATACCAAAGCACCAAACCAATGTCAATTTCATAAATACTAATGAAGGGCCTCGCGCGCAAGGCGTGCGATTGGAGGCCCAATACGAAAATTACGATAGGAAGAATTTGATACGAAAATGGAGTTCTTTGTCAAAAAAAAAAAAAAAAAAAAACTGGCCCAGTTTTTGCATCGATTATTGAACAAACTGGCCCAGTTTTTGAGAGAATGAATCAATTAATCGGTTTTCGTCAGAACTTGTGTTCGACATTTGATAAATTCTTTATACTAAACACAATGGCATGAAGGAGGCTCTGATACCAATTGAAAGAAATTGAAAATACCTGTGAGCGTAGCGGAAACTTGAAATCGTACCTTCAACCATTATTGTTCAAGTGATCGAACAAACCAAAGAAATCTTCTAACCTAATGAACTCCATTGATGGAAATAGACTTGTTCTTATTCTTGGGTTAGGTTAGGGACCCTCTGGATGCGGTATTTATAGGCAACACATTCCTACCATCAAGGAAAAATTGTCTCCAAAAGGTGGCTTTCTATATGGATGTGTCTTTTGATCATGTGTCTATTGCCAATGGATACGACTCTTGATGTATCTTTTATCTAATAAACATACCCTTTCACATAGAATACATCCTTTCATATAGGATGTGTCTTTTCATAATAAGGCACCTTTTCACAATTAGACACCTAATAATTAGGCAATTAATTTATCACTCATAACTTCAATTAATAAATAGAGAGTGATATGTAAGCATCACATGTAGGCCACAATATAATTTCTTACATCAACAACTTGGAGATAAAGCCGTTCATTGGATACACTCTCTTTAAAAGTCTTTCTCAAAATCCATGAAACCAGAATCACAAAATTATTCATCGTTGAATACTACCTTTCCAAAGTAACGGTTAATTGTTCTAGGGTCCAGAAGTGTGATTTGTTGGGCCATTTAATCCATGCTAAAGTTTTACAAGGTCTAAGATTCATGATTTTTTTTAGGCACTTTCAAAGGGTACCACAGGGTTTTGGTTTTAAGGTGCACTTTCCTATTATAGGGTTTTTAGTGGTTTAGACACTTTCATAGGGTACAAACTTTTTTTTTGGGTAAGGTAAAAAGAAAAAAGAAAAAAGATGCTAGTATGAGGACTTGATAGGTTATAAATTTGTTTGGTGGACTAATGAGGTTACAAATTCTTTGCCAATGACTTTTGAACAAGTCACCCTTCAAGTAATACTGCGGTGTGGCAGTCTATACTGCCACGTGGTAGTGATTTTTAATCAAAAAATTTAACTTTGAAAATTTTCGGGTAATATTCAATACAATGGTTTTATTTCCCGAAATTTCTTGTTGGCCTTGTTCTTGAATGGATTTTATGAGATAAAATCTAATTTTGATAAAATGTAGTGTTGTTTAGAGGTGTGATAAAATGACATTGTTTTCCCAATGGATTAAATCTAGGGTTGATAAAGGTATTTTGTAATGAGATAAAATCTAGTTTTGCTAAAATCCGTTAAGAATGTTAGATTTTATCAAAACTAGATTTTATAAGATAAAATCCATTCAAGAACAATGACTTAGTTCAATTTCTTTGCCTTTAAAGTGTTAATTCCCGTCATATAATTATTTATCGTTTATGTGATTACAAGTTAAGCAATAAAATATTTTTCAAAAATCCCATAAGAATTTTGTAAAGACCGATTTTTATCGGGTGAGCGGTGTGCCTTAAAAACCTTCTCAATTCGTAACCTGGCTCCCGAACCCAAAGAATACATTGTTCTAGACCGCATCCTTTTCCAAAATCAGAGGCACAAGTGTCATTCGATTTTCTTTTAAATGGTTTCTCGGGTAATAAAATCCTTTCCTAAAATAAAAACCCGTGTGGTGATTCCGAAATTTTTTTTCGAAACCAAATACCAAATTTTTTTTGGTGGCACCGTCCACACCTCCCAAAGACAAATTAAATAGAAGAGAATTTTTTAAAATTAGTTCCAACTTCCAACCCTGATCGGGTCAAGTTATATGTATATATAAAAAAGAGAGAATATTTTACTCTTTTTACCAAAAAACAAAGTGTGCGTAAATATAAGCGACATGGAATAACAGTTAAAATATTGGTAGATATCCAGACCGGAGGGCAGCATATTGGCAATGCCAATTGCCATCGCTTACTCAATTTTGACCCAATTTCAATCTCAGCCATCCATTTTGCTTTTATGGTGAATATAACAGCATTCCCTCTTGACTTTATTTTTTTGCTCTTTAGTCCCCCCAGTTGTATGTGTTTTGCCATTGTCAAACCACCCAGGCTTTATTTTTTTTTGCTCTTTAGTCCGCAATTGTATTTGTGTTTTGTCATTGTCTAACTGCTTTATTTATATAGATGAGAAAATATCATTTCTAAACCAGTTGAACTAAGTAAAAAAATACATAGCATACACATCTTTAATTTTTACTAACGGGCAAACACTACAATCATTTACATCGTGCGAGCACGTTGCCTACTACCTAGTTGCTTTTAAAATTGAAACGTTCACATTTACCCATCTTGCTAGAGCATATAATAAGTGAAAATTACAAAATACATCCCAAACTTTGATCTCAATATTAATTATATTTTTAAACTTTTTAAAAATTCAATTTTACTCATAAACTTTGCTTCCGTTAATCATATCAGCTCTTACCGTCTCAATCCATCAACTTACTAACAGAATTCGCTAAGTTGGACGTTAGGCTCCGTTAAATATGTTTATGCGGCATCCAATTTCACTTAAAATGCGACACACGTACCTCAACACTTACTCTCTGTCAGTCCCAAAGAAATGCCTAAAAAAAATCTATTTTCAAACTTTATTTCACCAAGAGCTTATAGGGTAACGATTATCTTATTGTTCTTCCACAAACGAGACCAGGGTTCGAGCGTCAGTGGAGGCGTTTGGGGCTATGGATAGCTTTAAGACTCCCTTTGCACTGACTCACTAACTCTACCGCTAACCCCCACTAATGTATATCGAATGGCAACAAAAAAAAAACAAAAAACAAAAAACTAATGTTGTTTAAAAAAAACTTCAATGTTTTTCAAAAATTTAAAATTTAATGTCTAACTTGAATAAACTTTTTCAAAAAAAGTCTTTTTTTTCCAAATTTCTTTTTACAAATTGTTTTCAAACTATATTTCTTCAAAATTAATTTTTTCAAAACTTTAACTTAAAAAACTATTTTCTAAAAATATTTTTCAACAAGATTTTTTTTAGTCAACAAATTATTTTGATAACTCTATTTTCTTCTGAAACTGAACAAATTTTTATTTCAAAACTATCTTTGGAAAATAAAAAAGTTGAACAAAATTTTCTCTCCAGAAACAACTTTTTGGAAGAAAAAGGAAAGAGAGTTATGACAAAAGTTTTTTGAATAAAAATACTTCTTTTTGAAAACAGATTTTTTTTTAAGTTTTGAAAACAATTTTTTTTTTGAAAAAAATATAGTTTGAAAAAGTTTTTTTTTTAAATAATTTTTTAAAAGAAGTTTTTTGAAAAAAGAAAACATTTGCTGAAATTAGAATTTGAAAACACTGTTTTTTTTATATAAAAAAAAGGTTCTCTTTTTGAAAAAAAATTTAATTTTTTTAAAACATTTTTTCAAATAGAGTTTAAAAATAGATTTTTTGGGGCATTTCTTTGGTTCGACGGAAAGAGAGAGAGAGTGTGTTGAGCTACATGTGTCACATTTTAAGTAGAATTAGTGGTCACATAAGCATATTTAATGGAGTCTAACATCCAACTTAGCAAATTCCACTAGTAAGTTGAAGAATTGAGATGGTAGGAGCAGATGTGGATAACGGAAGTAAAATTTAGGAGTAAATCAAAATTAGTAAGTTGAAGAATTGAATATACACCGTGCACTTGGGTGCTATGCACCCCTCAGCCGTCCGATTGTGTTTTGGACGGTCTGGATGTGTTTTGATTTTTTACCGATAAAAGTAAATCAAAATTACCGAATGCATCCAGGCCGTCCAAAACATGATCGAACAGCCCGCGCTAATGGACGTTGGAATTGGTCGCACTCATGCCGTTAGTTACACGTTGTAGTAAAAGTGTACTGTATGCAGCTATGTACACAATTGCTCGGCCAAATGTGTAAAACCCATTTCGAGCATTCACGTGCATCGCATATGACACATGTTTTCATCTTTAAATAGACGTGTTTTTTTTGGTACACGTGTTTTGCTATCATTCACGGCCCGTTAATTGTCATGCAATTCATTAGTTTAGAGAACACAAATTAGAAGGTTAAGGACGGTCAATTATGGTGGGGTGACACATGTTAAAAGTGAAACCTTATGGGTGACTAACCCAATTAACCTAGATTTTTTTTTTTGCACATTCTGTTTAAAAAAGAAAAAAAAAAAGAAAGAGGAAAAGAAAAGGAAGGATAGAGATCAGCCAAAATGGCTAGGGAGGACACTCCTAGTTTTCTTGGTTTACACCTCATGCTAATATATTTACACCTCATGCTTCTTATAACTCCTAGCTGTGAAATCCTAAGGAGAGCACGTTGCTCTCATTCCTCAGCCACCAAACAGAGAGAGAGAGAGAGAGAGAGAGAGAGAGAGAGAGAGAGAGAGAGGAGAGAGAAGAAGAAGAAGGAAACAATTTGGGGAAAACCCAATTTAAGGTAAGCCCCAAGTCTTCTTATACCTAATTTCAGAAATTGAACACATTTGGGTTTAGCTTGCATCAAATCAGTTGCATAATTCTCATAATTGCTTGAATTCTGTACTTAAGACCCTTCTCACATGTTGTAGATGCTGAAAAATTGATGTGGGTGCTTTTAGGTGGGTCTAATTCGTGTTTTTGGTTAACTCTTACTATTCCCGCGTAGAATCTGACTGCAACGACGGACTTTGGTAAAACGGCCATAACTTCTAGCTCGTGACTCGAAATCGTGCACCGTTTTCTTTGTTAGAAACTAGACACATAGATCTTTCCAACCACACAACCCACACACCCTGGTTATGTCCCAGTGATAACAAATTTTCCTTTAAAGATGACCCAAAAATCTGTCTCTGCAGCAATTTTATTGTTATGAATAATTATAATCGCAAAGTCGTAGTAAGGTTAATCGAACTCCATTATTGTTGTATGACCTATCGTTTCGAAGAGGAATAAGTCTATTTTATAATGGTTTAAGTTTCATTATTAAATTAACATTATTCTTTTAGATATGGTCAGAACAGTGCACCTGGGTTATGGTTTAAAGTCACTAAAGTCTAAATTCTCAGAAATTCTTGCATCCAATTACTTTGAGTCATCTTTAGAGCATTGAGACACGTTATTTAGCATTTCATTGCATCTGGTTCCATATGTGGAGATAGAGGTTAAGAATTAGGAGTGGATGTTAGACTCGCATATGCATTTTAATTGCATTATAGCATAAGTTGGAACATGAACTATACTACGTGTAGTGTAGACACCCCAATTTTGATAACTTGTGCATCCCCGATGATGAAAGAACACGAAATATACCTCATAGCAGTCCCTTGGGTCAAACGGGTCAAAAGAACCAAAACCCCAAAACCACCTAAACCGCACGGCTTCATTTCTCGAACCGTACGGCTTAAAAATCCACCTCCATCGTGCGGCATGTCTTATTGCACCGTGCGGTACATATACATGTGCCGTACGACACCATTGTCCCATCCTGCGAATCCTGGCTCTGTTCTGCGAATTCGAATCTCATGAGTATTACGTACTTGGCCAAAAGGCTACCCGTAGCTCGCAACGGTAGCGTGAAAGGCTTGGTTAATGTATGAGCTCATGGATTCCTCCTCTCTTATATATATCAAGCTCCCTCGAATGGTTTGGGTGGCTAAGAACTCAGACACGAACCAAATTCCCAGCAAAATCTCTCTAAATTTGTTATCTTGTTACTCTGTAAAAAAAAACCGTTCCCAGCCAAAGCAATACCCAAAGCCCTTGCCTTTATATCTCATAATCATCATCTCCAACCTCCAAACCAACTCATTCAATTCCAACCGGATAAACCCAGAGGTATAAAATTCGTGTTCAAGTGGAGTATTTGCTCTCTAAGGGGTTTCCTATTGAATCCGAGGAGAACTCCATAGTTCTTCCTTGGGTTTGAAAGGAGTATTTCAATAAATTCAAGTCTCTCGGATGGATATTACGTGATATTAGCCATTATCACGGAACGTCATCCTCGTGTGGAGGTATATTTCTTCCTTAAAACTTTTCTCAAAGTCTTTCAATAATCATCAAAAGTCATATTTTTCACAAAGAAAACAGAGGCCCTTTTCATTCTGACAAAATAATTTTTTTTTCCAAATTTTGTGTTATCAGTGGCACCGCGCGGTGTTAGTCGGACACCGCGCGGTATCTATTCCGACACCGCACTGTGCCAGAGGCAAAAATCGATTTTTCATACTCTGTTTCGGGTTCTGATGCTCTGTTTTGGGAAAAAACTTACAGATCTCTTATTACACTGACCCCCCTTGGCTTTTGATTGTTACTATTACATCCTCTCATGTTATTTATTATTTCAATTAAGTATTTATTTGTGCTTTAAATATTTTGTTGCATTATTTATTTATTCAATATGTCATTTTATCGCATTGCTTGACTTGTCACTGTTATTTATTTCTTTAGAATAATTATTTACTGTTTGTGAATAAAGTTTTCAATAAAATCTTTTCATAAAAATCCCACAAATATTTAGTAAAGACCGGAAAATTCCGGGCACGCGGCGTGCATTTTTCGAACAAAACCTTCCCCGTGGGTAACCTTGCTCCCGAACCCAAATTTCTATTTTTCGCAGACCAAACCCTTTTTCAGCGGCACAAGAGTCACATTATTTTTCTAAACGGTTCCTCGGGTACCTAACATTTTCCAAAAATTAAACCCCGGGTGGCGACTCTAAAATTTTCCTCTTTTCCTTAAATTTGCCCTTTTCTTTTCACATCAAAACGCGTGGCACAGTCCACATGTAGTATCATTCATATTCTAGGTTCGGGGGACGTGTCTCCACCTCAAGACTGAGAAGGGGGCTTTTCGCTTTTGTCTTTTGAACCTATAAGGTGAGTGTGCTGATTCATTGAAGAGGCAAGCTAATAAATGTTATACTTTTTCTGCAAATACTCAAGTGTTTTGATGATTGTGGATATGGATCAAGTTGCTTGAAAAGTTTGCTAAACGTGTTTTTGTTTCAAGAGCATGCCATAGCTCCAGTGCTTGTTGGATTCATTTTTCTTCTTGATGGACACAAGAAGGGTATATAAATTGTCTGTTCGCTGTACACAAACAGGGTATACAAATTGTTGAAAGCCTCCTGGTTCACAGGGTCACGGTACCGTCATAACTCCCGGTTGCGAGGGAAGCAACCCTATGGCTTCTTGAAAAATTATTGCTTGATTATAGTTGGTGAAAAATAGTATTTTCTTGCTATGTATGATTGAAAGCATTACTCGATCCATATTTGCTCTTGTGAAATTGTTTTTATGCTTTCCGCTTGAATGGAGCAGTAACACTCATAAACCATTTCAGGTGATTGGAATAGAGGTTTGTCCACCACTGGTCTGACGGGCTCTAGGAGTTGAGATGAGAGACGACTTGGACTTTTTTTTGGCTTTGTACATATAGTGGCATATTTTTGGAGGAAAGTTTGTAACATATGGAATTGTGTGGACGCATAACTCGTCTTGTATAGCTCTCTTTTGTTTATTATGTCATAGAAGCTGGTTGTAAGAAACTACTTAGCCGACTTTATTTTATGTTTATGGACAGAACCTTAATATAGATGTTACCTAATCTTCATTTAGATAGGTTTAGTTATCCCTCTTGGTGTGGGACGTTACAAAATGCTTCACTTATTAAAAGTTACTCCTTTCGTCCCACTTTAAGAATCCTCTATAGGGAATCCAACTATTTAAAAGAGTCAAAAGTATTACTTTATACTTTCAAAAAAAATATTTCAATATAGATCTCAAAATAAGTGTAACATGAATCTTGTTTGACATATCTCAATTGGTTTTATTTATTATACAAGTTTTCAAAATCATAAATTCGAAGATATAAACAATTTAAAAATGACATGAATATCAACATGAACACAGTTTCTCTCTATACCCCATCCCTCCGTACCCTCCATACTCTTAATTTTTGTCTAAATCTCGGGAAAAAAACTATGATCCGAACCATTCACCTTGTAGAACATGCAAAAAACTATAAGTTCCAAAATATAAGTATGAGTGAAGATTGATAGGCGCGTGAACAAGTTTGCAAATTTTTATGCAAAATGAGTGTTAAATATATTCTACAAGTTGACCTTACAATTTGAACAACAAAATGTAGCTTAATCACATATCTATCAATATCTAATCATGTTGAGATTTTGTAGACATGTGGTCTTTTACGTATTCTATGAGATGAATGATTCAGATCATAGTTTTTGACCTGAGATGTGGACAAAAATTGAGAGTATGGAGAGGCAATGATCGCAATTGGGATGGAAAATAGTATTTTTTACATGTAAAATTAGAAGTTCGGCATAGTTTAATGATTGTTTTTAAAAATGGGACAAGTATTTAGGGATATCCCAAAATAAAAATATGAACATTTAAAATGGGACATATAATTGCAAAGACTTAATAACCAATTGTGTAATTTCTCTGATTATTGGCGTGATAAAGTAATAAGAGAGTAGTGATACCCAAAGATTTAATTTGTTTTATTTGAGGCCTGGTCGTTGCCGTAAATTAGAAGTAAAATATAGTACGATTTTACTAGAAGGAATGTGCCAATTTTATCCTTTTCCCAGTTCCGTTTTCAATTTTGTTTGCTTAATTTTCTTTGACAAAATGTTTGTAGGGAAAATGATATGAAGTTTCGTATTAACATGTACACACCACGTCCACAAATCACTTTCTTAGGGTAATTGGGAACAAAAGGAAGTTGCAAAGAAGATAACCATCTTTTCAACTTAATCACCATTATCCATTTCTTAGAGCATCCACATCAATTTTTTCAAATTTTAGATCAAATTACTTATTAAAAAGTCAATTTATTACTTTAGCTAGTCACTTTTAAAATATTTCTCCATCAGACTCTCTATTCTAATCGCATCTTACTACAATATGATTTTTTTTATTTGCTCTTTTTTTACTTAAATAGACTTTTTCTAAGTATCAACCTAATCAATTGTTACACTTTTAGGACAAATACAATTTAATGGTCCTATTTCTTAAATGTTGTAGTCATTTTTTGTCTTCTATATTTAAATTCAAAAACTATGTGCATTTTTAGAACAAATCTGTGATGGTGAGGCAAAATTAGTAGATAATAAATTAACAAAAGAATGAAAAGTGAGGCAAACTTATTAGATAAAGTAATAAAATATTGAGAGGTGAAGGAATAGTGCCTCGCCTGAACATGCGAGGCGCTGTAGCATTTCTACAAAATTATTAGAATAGCGAGGATGAAAAAGAGTCCGATGCAGGGCAGTTTCCAACAATTTGCTCGCTAGTATAATGGTAGGGGGCATATAAAGAGGGAGATGCAGATGCTCTTACTCTTACTCTTACATTACATTGGATGCTTCTTGGACATTGAGGAAGATTTTTGGCCGTAGGAGAGGTGGTCACAAGTTCATTCAGTCCATAGTTAGTAATGGTACTCCCCCTCTAAAAGGGGCGTAGGTTGATTGGTACTTATAACGTATGGTTTGATACTTGTTACGGACTGTTATGAGTTTCAATATTCACTATTCACGTCAAAGTCTTATTACGTATAATTTTGGTACTTTTTAAATATGATTTTGGTCCGTTATGGGTGTTTAAAAAAAAAATTCACTGTTCAGTACTTTACTATTCACTATTCACGTTATTATTCACGGTAACCTCCCAAAACATGCGTAATAAGTACAAAAAATATACGTAACGGAGCATACAGTATGCCCCCTTCAAAAAGGCGTACCTTAGATTTCTCCAAGAAACATGTCCTCGTATGGGTTTTTATTGGGTAACCATGATTGACATGCAGACTTTCAACTATCTATCGATAGATTGATCAGGCTTTGCCGGGGGTGTGATTTCTGCTAGCTAGAGACTACGTCTTATGCCAAGGGGTAGGTAATGGAGTCTCACAGCTCCCATGCACTTATACTTTGAATATCAGTTTTCAGCCTTAGTTTTGGAAGGGGTGAGTGAGATGTATATATATATTTTGATCCTCTTGCTTTGAACCTAAGAAATGGTAGAATTTTTCAACACAAGGCTATGAATTGTGCAGGTCTGTGGAAGTTGATTGTGGATGAGGTTTAGGATTGTGTGTGCTCTTGGCGTAATGTACCTCTTTCTTTTGATAATCAGAGGATCTGTTTGGATTGGGGGATTCCATTGCATGTGCTTCATCATGCCTAGCTTAAGTTTAGCTGTCTCCTTATCCATTTTCAGCTGTTTGCTATCCTATTTTTAGCACTGTTGAGTTTCTGTTTTGCTTGTGCCTAAAGGATGCTGTCTGTTTTTTTGCTTTGGCCTGTATTGGCATGATACCTTGCCCTGCCTTTCTTTGGTTGGTTACATACATATAGTACATGACTTTCAAAAAAACAAGTTGCGCAATTTGCATATCAAAAAAGTACCGCATCTACTTATCTGCTGAACTTGCGGGATTCCGTGGAGAACAGGGTCTTAGACTGACACACGTGGGGTCCATGGGCCCCTGTAAATAAGAAAATCAATAATGATACATACACACACTTTCAACCACACACAACCACACACCCTCTCACATGTGGTGGGGCCCACTGTGGGTTCCACATGGTGTGGGCCCCACCACATGTGAGAGGGTGTGTGGTTGTGT
>JAXBDA010004093.1:0-30700 GCA_036023075.1 Gaultheria prostrata | reverse complement strand
AAGGGCTTGGTCCGAGCAATTTTTCACAAAAACTGTACATAAAAATTGCTCGGACCAAGCCCTTCCCGGTCATTTTTTTTTTTGATTTCTCGCGGGGACCCTTAAAAACACATTTTAAACACATTGGACGGTTCGGATTATGCAAAAACATGTTTTAAACCATTAAAAACACCCATTTTTCTTCAATCCGGGATCCTTGACTGGATAGTTGCTGTATATATGTATATATACAGTCCAAATACTTGTAGAAAGATTTAATTTTAAACTGTCCTTGGGCCTTTTGCGGCCTTCATGTTTGGAAATTTCAATGTGTCAGCATGTCCTTCGGAAGCTAGTGCAATATAACGAAGAGGAAAATGAGTGTTTTCCCGTGATTCGAAATACAAATGAGGAGGCAAAATAATTTCTAGCTTCCGGAAATGTGTTTGAAACTGTACTACAACAACGGAAGTTCACGTCTCTTGTTATTAGATTCCACAGACCTATTGAAATGTAAACCTACTGTATATTGAAGGCTTTTCTTGAAGCACGACAATGCTTGTGTTATTTTTTTTGTAAAATAAAAACTGTATTTGCTAGTATCTGCTGTTGTTCCATCCTTCTATGCTTACTTTGTTTTTCTTAACCTTAATCAGGACTTTGTTTATAGTTCTGACCTTCTTAGATGATTGACAGGTTTTCAAGAGTGGGCCGCTTTTCATATCTTCAAAAGGTCAGTGGATTTCTTAGTTTTTTCCCTTTATTTTGGTTAGTTCTTTTCAGGGTTTCTTGTTATGCTATGCTAGTTCTTTTATTTACGGATTTGGACATAAGGCTGCCTGCCGAGACTTGGATAGAATGTCTGTACATCTTGTAGATGCTTTTTCTCTTTTATCTGCCGCGTTCCAGCCCAATGCCTTGGATGATTTGTAAAATGGAAGAACGGGAAGTCGCTTAATTACAATATAACATCATGTTGTTGATGGCCTTCTCATGGATATAACTTGCTTTTTAATCCTGTTGCAGTTCTTCATGTAACTAGATCTCTAACAACTACGTTGAAGTGTTGAACCACCTTTTGTGGTTACATCACTAGTATGCGTCAGTATGCCAATTATTCGTTTGGGTCCTCAAGTAAAGAATCTATTAATGCGAGGATGAAGAGGTATGAATTGAGGACAAGAGTCCTTCAAAAACAATAATGACACTACTCAAACTCTACAAATAACCCTACCATCCCTACGTATACAAAATAATGGTATTCCTTTCAAAGGAGATAACTGAAACCAAAAAGAAGCTAGTGACCAATCGAATCCCAAATATTCTGTCTTTCACTTCTCTACACAAAGTTCTTGACTTCTGTTCAAGCCAAATTTCCCATAGAACCGCACAAACCACAATTTGCTAAAAGGTCCACCATTTTCCATTAATCCAAGTCCTCTATCATCAATGCATAAAAAATACTCACAATTCAGTGTGCCAGTTATGTGTCTAGGTCAGTGGAATTTGATGCTTACAATTACGTTGTCTTCTGGGGGATATAGGTAGACTAGGTTTGGTATCTTGATCTCGAGGACTTGCATTTCTTGGAGAATTTATGTACGAGAGTTATATTTTAACCCAATCCCCTCCCATGCTTCGAAGTAAACTTTAATTTCAAACAATATATGGGTTTCAGTTCATGAACTGGATAGAGATAAGCTTTTGTGGATGGTCATCTTTCAGGGTTATAAGGTTCTCAGTGGTCAATTCTGGATTTTTCAGTAATTGGTCTACGATTCATCTTAAGGAGGATTCTTGGGGGATGAAGTGGCCCTTTCCTTCCTTTGCATAGTTGATTTTGTTTCTTGCTCTTCTCCGGTGATCACTATGAAGTTGAGTTCTAACTTCTAATTGCACTCGCACTGTTTCTTGCTCTGCCTGTGACTCTGTGCTCTGATATCTCAATCTTAATCATTTGATATTTGAGACGTGAGAGGCTTGGAACTCTTTTCGTTTTATCATTTTGTCCAATACATGTTTTACATAACACATCCGGGATTATGTCAGTATCTTGATTCTTGGAAAAAGTTTACTCGAAGATGAATACATATGGATTATCTTGAACTGGATGCCGGATTATCTTGAATAGGATGCCATGTTGTATTTGCTGGGACACGAGCATTATATGCAAGAGGACTTGTAAGGCTGGAGATGGCCAGATTAGTCAGAAACCTTTAGGGAATTCATGTAATTGGCGAATCTTGCTGCTGCTCAAGAATAATCCGTCACAGTGAGTGGCTTTTTTAAAGGTGGCCAAGAATTCGAAGGAAAACTATGCTTTCTCTGATATGTTCCATTTGCTATTAGTAGAAAAGAAATGCTGGATATAGGGCATTCTGTTTATCGATTTGTGGGAAAAATGAGTTGGCCCTTGCCTCCTTCTTGGCATTTATTCGCTTTCAATTGCTTCTGCTGTGTTGCCCATCATTTATTCAAAGATCTGTAGGCTACCAACCTTCATGATCTCTTGCTGCTTAGTAGTTTTCACAGTCTTAGTATTTTTCTTATTAGAACGAAATAAATAATATTAAGTGGAGAATGAAGGTGCAAGAGGATGGAGGGCATGAAGTGCCTTTGGCAATTTGCTTCTGAGCAGGATAGGCACTCGAGGAAGGTGACGAAAGCAAGGTACGGGTTGATGCGGGACGATTGGTGTACTCCAGGGCTGTTGGCCAGGTGTGGGGTGATTTCTTGAAGCATTAAGCATATATGCTCCACGGTGGGGAGAGTAGACACAATCAGTTTCTCCAAACTAGGAAATGAAAATCAGAATACTAGGCAAAATCATATTTGTCAGGGGTGAAATGCGCAAAGTCCTGTTGGACATTATGCGAGAGGCGCAAGGTGAGGCGCGCACCTTTTTGAAGTGAGGCGCACCTGTGCAAAAAAAAAAAAAAAAGGGAATATTTCAAAAAAGCCCCTGAACTTTCAGCACATTCTCCAAAAAACACCTGGACTTCATCCGTCAACAAAACCACACCTGAACTTTATATTCCGTCAACAAAAAAACCTCTGCCGTACCATTCTGACAATTTTTTGACAGATGACGCTTAACGGTAACTGTTAAAGAGTTAAACTACATGTTTTGGAATCCGACGATTATGTTCCCAAATCTCTTGTGCACAGATGTATCTGTAGGGCCCATTTGCGTGTCCCACACGAAAAATCCGAACCGTTCACTAACTTTAAAATAATTTTCCAAGTGTGCTCATCAAAAAATCAACGCAATCGGATACCTGTAAATGCTTGATCCATTGTTTCAATTTTTCATTCAAAATTCGGATCCATGAATTCTGAATGAAAAATTGAAAATTGAAACAATGAGTCAAGCACTTACGGGTATGTGATTGAGCTGATTTTTCATGAGCCTCACTTAATCTTTTTTTAAAAAATTAGTGAACGGTTCAGATTTTTCGTGTGGGACATGCAAAGGGCCCTAGACCCATCTGTGCACAAGGGACGTCACTTAATCAATTGGGTCTGTGGGGCCCAGTTACAGGTCCCACATAAAAAATCCGAACCGTTCACTAATTTTAAAATAAATTTTTAAGTGGGCTTGTGAAAAATCGACTCAATCGGATACCCGTAATTACTTGATCCATTGTGCCATTGGATCATGATTTTACCCATAAGTTACCGTTAAGCGCCATCCGTCAAGAAATTGATGGAATGAGACGGCAGGGGTTTTTTTGTTGACGTAATAAAAAGTTCAGGTGTGGTTTTGTTGACGGTCGAAGTCCATGTGTTTTTTTGAGAATTGGCTGAAAGTTCAAGGGTGTTTTTGAAATTTTCCCAATAAAATATGAAAAATAGCATACACAAATACTTCAAATGATGAACACTAAGCTAATGAGTTCTAGACAGCAAACCATCCAAAAGATACATAAAAACATCTACCAAATGTCAAATAGTTTACGATTCTCACATAGGGAAGAACTAAAACGTCAAAATCAACAAAACACAAGCATCCAACATTTAGGTCAAAACACTCCTATATTACCATATACTGATTTGGTAAAAAGTCTAAAGATTCGAAGTATTGGCCCCCAGTCTTAGACTCTTTCTGCAATCTATCTTGCAAAAAGTTAATCCCGAAGTCTAAAGACTCGAAGTAATGGCCATAGTCTTAGACTCTTTTTGCAATCTATCTTGCATAAAGTTAATCCGGCCATGAAACTTTTCCTTATGTCAACCTTGAGGCTGGGAACCATGTGAAACACTTTAATGACAAATGCAAATGAACCATTTTATCATCTTCACCAAAACAAAAGGGAACTTTATTGTCTGCAGGTAAATACAACAAAAGGCAGACATGTGCAACAAATAAATCAATCTCAAATAATCCTAACTTTTCCCTCGTCCTAAAAGGGAGTAAACCTTCAAACGGCCGGGGCAACACATTGCTCCAACATCAAATAGAAACTAAACCCATACTAAGGCACCTAGAGATACCTCTTCTAAGGATCCAAGGAAAAAATTGGGTAAATTTCAGTGATCTGCTCCGATGTTTTTGAGAAATGCAGGAACCTCCCCTGAGGTCTTTGAAATGTCATGGTCCTCCCTTACTATTAGGGAATTGATATTGGCACTCCCCATTTGTATATTGACACTCCCTATTTTGTCTCTATTATGGGAAGTTACTAAATCACCCTTGTACTTTATATTTACATTTTCTATTGCTTTCAAAATACAATGGTAATTTAGTAATTTCACGTAATAGAGACAAAAGGGGGAGTGCGAATATCAAAATGAGAAGTGCCAATATCAATTCCTACTTTTAAAATTATTATCAATATTCACCATTCTATCAACTTTTCCTCCATATGCTGTTAAATCTATCCAATGAAATGATGAAAAAACGATATATTTGTCTCCTTCTTGCCACGTCGTCGCTCTTCATGTAGATGATGACTCATTGGATGAGTATGTGAAACTGGAAATTATCTCCAGATGGTTCTTGTGATGGGGTGATATGCTTATTTGATGCTCATGCTGACACCATAACAATTTGAAACCCATATTTGAAAAAATCTTTGGCCCTTCCCAAACCCAAATTATCGTCCCAGCATGATTAAGGACCATTGTGTTATGGGTTTCGGGTTTGATTCACCCAGTGATGACTACAAGGTTGTGTGGATTATATGTCTGTTGCTGCGACTTCTTTTACCAAAGAATAGCATGCAATGCTTTGGTCGTATCACCCTCAACAACCTCCCAGCTATATAACACGGACACGGGAATTCTAAAAAAAATGAGGACACGAGAAGTCTAAAATAATGGGCACATAGACACTGCTGTGGACACCAGAAGTGTGTGTGTGTGTGTGTGTGTGTATATGTTTATTTAGTTATCTATTTTTTCCCATGCTTAAGATGCAAAATGTAATAAGCAAACAACTTAACTTTCACTTTCACCATAAACACTAATCATTGTTAAAGCATCCAACTCAAAATCAATTGGCAATGTATGGAGAGGCTGCCCAGGCTCATGTACTAGCTTTGGAGGTTATAATTAACCAATGTGGGACAAACTCTAACACTCCCCGAACGTGTGATCCCTGACCCGCACGTGGAGAGATAAACAACGATTCAACACATACAACAACTATCAACCATCGACGACAAAGGGGAACCAACTATAAACAACATAGAGTCTTGTCCAAAAGCCTTCGAAATTCTAGCTCTGATACCATGTTAAAACATCCAACTCAAAACCAATTGACAATGTGTGGAGAGACCGCCCAGGCTCATATACTAGTTTTGGAGGTTATAATTAACCAATGTGGGACAAGCTCCAACAACCATTAGTAGTTTTAACATAATAGATGAGTACCGATACCATTGAAACAAGCAAAACAAAACATCCATAGATTCAATACAACCCAATTGATAGATAAAACATCTATAGTACGATAATAATAATAAGCAATATAAATAAACTAAGCAAGTGAGCCAACATCATCAAGTCAGCCAAATTCGTCTCCTGCAGTATCCCAAATCTTAGTCTCCCCGTTACAATATTATGGTCTTCTCCTTGATAAAAGACGGTGGTTGCTATGAATACACACTAATTCCTCCGCCCGTTGGGGGTTCATTTTTTTCCTTCTCAACGAATGGATGAAGGAGTTTATACCAAGGTTTTGAATACCGTACTGGACATGGTACTGGCTTTGTTATACCGCACCGGTATGTTACTGGGTACCGTTTTGGATTGGTCGTTATAAATTAATTATATGTCATAAAACAATATATACTTATAAATTGAACTATTTTTATAATCCACTCTTATTTAATGTAATGTCAATAGAAATTATAAGTGTACTTGACTAAATAGAATGAAAATATATCAACATGTGAATTATGCCTAATATCGGAGGGTGGTGCCATACGTCCTCAAATGGGTTTAATCTGCTTACTGACATTTGTCTCAGTCGCCAATTTTTTAGTTTTGTTTACTGTTCTGTTAAATTTCTCAGACTCTGTTAATGAGGTTATGAATTTTTTGCCTTGTTCTGGTTATGCAGGTTTAGGATGGAAGTCTTGGAAAAAGCGTTGGTTTATCCTTACACGCACTTCGTTGGTTTTTTTCAGAAATGATCCTGTTAGTACAACTCTTTTCCGTCCATTTTTAGCTTCTTTAATATGGCATCTCGCTCTTTTGTTGTTCTCTTTTGTATGTACTTGTCTCTGCAATTTGAAAAATGCAACTTGGAACCTGTAGCTATCAATTTCTTTATGGTTCTATTTGTACGATGAGTTGTATGAAGTCTTAAGATTCTGTCACATTCTTGGAGGAAAAGGGAAAGAATGTGCAAAATTGATCATATGAACTATAGTTTGAATATTTATTTGGGGTAAGTTAAATTTCACAGAACCAAAATGCAGAATACAAGAACACCGAGCCAACTTGTAGGAGCAACCAACCCTAGCCAAAAAGAGTTCCAAAGCCAACCCCATACGACACCTAACTAGTGTAGGAAATACAAACAAACAAGGCACCCCACTCACCTATGCACTAAGACAGGAGAAGTAAAAGAACAGGAAACAAACACCTGCTAAGAAACACCTACAGGATTGCAATGCCACCGCAACCCTAAGACAAAGAGCAACATTTATGAAGAAAAAATGCTAGTGGACAGATTCCACTGATCATAACCGCTGGTTCGTGGCACTACATTTGACCCTTCTCCAAGAACTGAAACAAGCTCTCAATTCAGAAATCACCACATTAAGGACTGAACAAGCATCCCACTGAAGATTCTGAAAAATCCTAGAATTTCTTTCAAGCCATACGTCGTATAAAAGAAGCAGCAGGAGCCAATTTATACAGTGAATGTTGGAAACCATGGCCAGTCATCTGTTGGCTATCCTACCTAACCTTTTGATCCAACCCTGCTGGACATCTGGGAACACCACCCCTTCTCATCAGTTCTGCAAAAATGGAGAAGAAAAGGGACACTGAAAAAGAAGGTGACTATGATTTTGTAAACCAGAACCACAGCACACAAATTCCATCATTTGCCAAGCCCCAATTCTGCATTCTATCCTTGGTTGATAATCTACCCCGAATAGCCATCCATTGCACTATAGCCCATCTGGGAATATGTAATTTAAACCACACCACTTTGCACCAAGGCGTAACAGGTGGGTAACAGGTATGACTTCCCTCATAGCATGTCAGCCTCCATATCAAATTTGACAGTAAAGCCATGGCCATTTAAGTAACAGACCACAGAATCTTCTTGATCAGAATTAGGCCATAGTGGGTATTGTACATGATTTCTTTAGCTACAGCATTCCTTCTCCTGGGCCAACACCAAGTATTGTCTCTAATCACTGTTTCAACTTTAGCATGGGGGATCTCCCTAAATTGAAAACTACCCTGTTACCAAATCTGGAAAAAAGGCAACCTAAGGGGTGCCAATTGTCAAGCCAAAAGAAATTCGGGAGCCAATTGTCAAGCCAAAAGAAATTCCTAACACCATTGCCGGTAATGTGCTTCATCCAAGTTTGAACTATACCTCTCAGGTTGAATATTTTCCTTATAGTCCAAGAAGCTGTAGCAGGAACACCCATATGCCATAAACAGTGCTCTTTAATAACATAAGAACGGATTCATTTAACCCATTAAGTGTCACATTTTTTGGAGATGGACCAAAGATGCTTAGACATGGCTGCTTTATTCCAGTCTTTAAGAACCCTGAAGCCAAGACCACCCTTAGCCTTAGGAGCACAGACATCCTCCCATTTTACCTTAGCACCCGAAGACTTCAATTCAGAACCAGACCAAAAAAAGATCTGAGCATAGCCTTAACTGTTTTCAGAACTTTCTGAGGAAGAATGATGACAGAACTCAAAAAATTTGAGTACTAAACAATACAGAATTAATCAACTGCACCCTCCCACCATAAGACAACATCTTGGTAGATGAAGACCAAACTCTTTTGAAAATCTTGTAACTAAGTGCATGAGATGAAGCCTATAAGTAATGTGTGGAAGTAATGAGGGGGACTCCCAAATACCTCACAGGAAGAGCCCCTTCTCGAATGGCTGAAGTACCATGCAAAGCTACTTTTTCCTCTGGAGTGTCTCCAGAAAAGAAAATTCTACTCTTCACCAAATTAGGTCTAGGCCCTGAGCAGGCATGAAAATCTGACAGCACTTCATTTACTAGGTGGAAAGGAGACAATGTATTATGACCTTTGTACTTGCATAATCATATTTTCTTGTGGAAAAGGGGCTTGACATAGTTGCAAAGCATACTTGAGCTGAAGATTTTGCTTCGACTTTTTTGATGCAATCCCAAGTCTGGGATGTCGCGAAGTAATGTATGGCAGTGATCTGATGTCGAACCACAAAGTATCAGTCGTATTCGATGTAATAAAACAAAATGAAGAAATTTTTACTCTAGTAATTTGGATGCTATCAGAAATTTGACGGGATGAAAATGATTGAAATAACCATAATGAGAAAATGCCAAGGCATCAAGGGTTGTTCACCAATGTCTCCTTTGTAGTATGCTTGATTCAATAATAACTCAATTGAAAAACAAATGAAAGGTTATACGAGCAAATTATTAAATCCGTTGATTCTTTTTGATAGTAGAAAAATAACATTGGTTAATTATAATATCCAAAGCTAGTATATGAGCCTGGGCGGCATCTCCACTCATTGCCAATTAGTTTGGAGGTGGATGCTTTAATATGGTATCCGAGCTAGGCTTTCAGAGGATTTTGGACATGTCTCTCTTGGTTACTGCCCCGTTGTTTGTGCCATAAGTGCACCATGTTTCGTTATGATCCCATTGTTGTGGATCCGTTGTTTATCTCTCCACGTGCGGGTCAGGGGTCACACGTACGGGGGTGTGTTAGAGTTTGTCCCACATTGGTTAATTATAACCTCCAAAAGCTAGTATATGAGCCTAGGTGGCCTCTCCACTCATTGCCAAATAGTTTTGAGTTGGATGCTTTAACATATGCTATATAAATGTCGCCTAATTCTAAAGTGATTCCATCTATTGAAAATTATCATGCCTTGAAAATCACCAATGGATCAAAGAACTACATATAATGAATATAGTGGTCGCATCTACCCTTGGCATAGAACATAGAAATCCATTAAAAGATGAAAACTCTCCATTAAAAGATAGGCATAATTTGATATCCTTCTAGGGATTACATGTATTTATATTAAAGGACTTCCAAACCCTAGCGTAATTAGAAAATGAAGTTTAAAATATAAGCAACTAACTATATAAACAGTTGAAATTCCGAATTAATTGAGGGAAGCCAAATTCGGGATATGGGCCGGTCCAAATATGAATAGAAATTGCTTGAATGAGTCGTTGGCCAGCAACGATTGGGTGCGCCCCTTCTTTTCAATGCTGAGCACATGTACTAGACTTAGACTTGTTTTGGCTAAAGTAGTAACCTAAACTTTTCTATTTTTTGTGATTTAAATGCTTGTACTCAACACATGAGTACAAACATTTAAAGCACCAAAAAGTAAGAACATTTTAGTTTACTACTTAGGCCAAACCCCACCTTAGTTTTGCACCACTCTGCTTGTCTTCTACACTTTAAACCATCTCTTTCAAGCTTTATCCAACATCAAGTCCAACTTCTTAAATATCACCAAGATCAATTGTTTTTCCTGGTATCCTACCAAGAAAGACTAAATAAATTAACTATAAAGGAAGCATAAGTTAGATAATTAATATGCCAAAAGTGACTTACTAGCCAGGATCAATGTATAATTACGTACTTTTATGCATACATCAGATATGAAAGTTATTAGATTCTATTTCCAGATAAAGCAAAGTCGTGCTATGAGAAGAAGGAAGTTCCATTAGACAAAAAATTTATAGTTTAGAGAAGTTTTTTTTTTATAGATCTAGATGGTTTTATTAATGACTTCCTTTAAGATATTTCGACGGTTAACTATAAAGAGAATCAAGCAATAAAAGCTCCAAATAGACAAACAATTTATAAGCCAATAATTATAAATCAATCATACAAAGAAAGTTGAAATATATAGTTGATTTTATATATTTAGTTTTGAGATATTTACAAATATGGTTGCTAATAATTGTAGGAAACTTACACAATTATGTGATTTATATGATTATTGGAACATTTTTTTAGTTTTGAGTGGGGGCACTTGACCCCATGGCCCCCCACTTGAATCCGGCGGTCATGTGCCCCCACTTAAATCCTCCCTCGGTTGAATGAGGAGAATAAACTTCTATGTTTAGCTCTAAATGGTCTTGGGCTTTGGTATGGAGGGTTTTATCAGAGATCAGGGAATGTTTGGAAAAGATGGATTAAATTTGCTGAGGTGTAGTGATTGACTTGATATGGAAGTAGAGAAAAGCGATTGCAAGTATAAACAAGAAATATATTAGGTTACAGTGTTTGATGATGGGATTAAGTAGAGTTAGGACTAAGGGTATAACAAAGAAGGAACGTGGTTCAAGGAGCAAAAAGTTTGGGAGAGGGCTGGTGTGTTGATAGAAAGAGCAATGAATGGAATGATTGGATTGTAAATGCAAAAGCAACAAATGAATAAGATAGGTAGAAAGGGTGTTTAATTAATTTTGAGGTTTTGCATTTACTTTGTAAGTCGAACATCTAAGGAGCATGGAGATGGACACACAAAAGGAGGCACAAACACAAAAACAAGGATACCAACTCATGATGGGGATGCAGACATGGTCATGACGCAAATTAAGAACATACACACGATTTATTTAATTTTTGATTCTTATCAATATAAATGTTGTATCCACAAACACCCAATACTAATGAAAACCAACACCTAGCACAATAATAAAACTAACACTATTTCTTCCTAAATATTTAAGAGATAATCTATCAAAAAGACAAATCATGAGGCACAAGTGCTAAATTTGTTATATGTTGTAACTCTTGATAATAATTTTTTGATAATAAGAAGTGATACCACGCCATGCCCTCATATGCCTCTCACTTCAGACACATTTGTCCCCTGTGTATATGTCATTATAACTACTGTGCCTGCTTCTCCCTGCATGTTGGTGCCCCGCTATCTCACATGGATTATGGATACGATGACCACTTGGGCATACCGGTGCTTCATCGTGGACCATACGTGTATGCGCATAGATCGAAGTACATACGTATCATATGAAATTCCATACCTCATGTTGAAATGTCGGCATGATTGTATATTTGATTCTCAATCTGTGAGTCTTCTGTTGGTATGTGTACAATTTTAGATGTAATACTTGGTTGGGAGATGCTAATTTTTCCACTTCTTATGCAGAGTGCACTTCCCCAGAGAGGTGGTGAAGTTAATATAACTTTGGGGGGTATTGATTTGAACAATTCAGGAAGGTATGAATGATTACTGCTACTCTTTGGAAAGTGCTCATACATTGCTTTTTTTTTTTATTCAAGGCCAACCATCATTGCTTTTCTTTTCATATTCCAGCGTTGTTGTTCGCGAAGATAAAAAACTTTTGACTGTACTGTTTCCTGATGGACGGGATGGACGGGCATTTACGCTCAAGGTGCGTTATTGGCTTACTGGTCCTCTCTCTCTCTCTCTCTCATTTTTTTATGCTGTGTACCCTTTCTTTTTGAAGGTGTGATTTGATGTCGTCTTTTTTGAAATCTATTATACCCAGGATTCCTAATCCTTAGGAAGTTCTCTTTTATTTTTCTCAATTCAGGCGGAGACGTCGGAAGACTTGTATGAGTGGAAGACTGCCCTAGAGCATGCTCTTGCACAAGCGCCAAGTGCTGCCCTTGTGATGGGACACAATGGGATTTTCCGCAGTGATGCTAATGATCCAATTGAAGGGTCTTTCCATCAATGTTCGTGCTTAAATATTAGTGCAACTAATCTTACTGTTGTCATTTTCTTCAATCTATTGTGTTAAATATCTTCTTTTGTGTAGAGTACCAAAAGGTTATCTTCTCTCAATACTAAATTTCTCTAGATTTTTAATATTCTACCAGGGAGGGATAAGCGTGCTATTAAATCTCTTGTGGTTGGACGGCCAATTTTGCTTGCCCTGGAAGATATAGATGGAGGCCCATCGTTCCTTGAGAAAGCTCTTCAATTCCTTGAAAAATATGGTATGGTCTTCTAGTTCATTTTGCGTTAAAGATTGAGATTCTATGTATAGAATATTATCATTGCCTGCTTAGATTTTTTGGATCCTGAACCATTGCGACCTACTAATTGACGGTCCTTTTTTTTTGTACTTTCTTAATTCTTTTGCAGCAAAACCATCTATGTTACGTTTATGAATTTTATATAATTGCCAAAAAGTGAACTAGTGGTTATGTGTGTATGGCCCTCTCATTAGTTTTCAGTCTTTCAGTCTTGGTGTGTTTTGCAAAGCCTATAAGGAGTTTCCTTTGTTGCATTATTTGTGAAGTTCAAACATGATGTGAATGTTCGTGTCTGCTGCATATTTATCTAATGCAGTTATCATAGAAACCTTGTTTCCAAAGGAAAGTAAGAATCCAGCTATCAAATCAGAGATGCAAAGTTAGATTCCATGAGAAAGTGTCGTTGCGCTGCATTTACTATCTTTAGTTCGAGTTCATCTGATGGTACCTTGTCTTTCCGGCAGGAATTACTGTAGAAGGAATTTTGAGACAGGCTGCAGATGTCGAGGAGGTAGATCGCAGAGTTCAAGAATATGAACAAGGTTGCTCTGCTTTCCTCAAAACAATTCCTTCATTTTTGTCAGAAGTTATTTCAGCATAGTCCACCCACACCCACTTTTCTGTTCTATCTATTTAGCTAAGTACTCCCACCGTCCCATTTTTTTTTGCTTACTATTTCATTTTGGGAAGTCCCCAAAGTACTGCTTTCTTTGAAAAATCGCATAATAAAGTGGGTAATTTAGAAGTAGGGCATAAGGGACATTATTGGAAATCTAATCAAATTTTGTAAGGAGACATACATTGTTTTCACGTTCCCATAAAACATTCCCCATACGTAGCAAACAAAATGGGACGGAGGGAGTACTAATATTCTCAGGAAAACATGCTGCTTTTTACTTGGCCTAAGTTGTAAAGAGCTCAAGGTTGGCTTCTTTACACTGTACAGTTTTCTATTTTGCTTCGTTGATTTTTATTTTTGATGTGTAACGGTGGAATCAATTAACTAGGCGTATAAGTATTGCAACCTATTTCAAAGGGAAAAACAAAAACCACAAAAAGTACTTCACACCTTGACGGGTGGCAAAAAGCGTTGCAAAATCCAAAATTGGTCAACACTTGATTCTGAACTATAGAAAAAGCTTACAAATGCACATTGCAACCTATACAAATGAACTTTCAAAAGATCTTTGAGTCTCCCGATCGAGGTATCCATAAGATGCATAATGGAATCAGCAACTATAACTTTCGCCTCTCTTCTCTACTATGGCTTCCCGCCAGCTTCAAAGTAGCTCCACCACTCTTCATGCAAAGACCCATTGTGCTATACTAGGAAGACATTTTGGGTTTCCTTATATTAGTCCATACATCACTAACAATATGGGCTGGTCTTTTATTTGTCTATAGGGAAGAATGAATTTGATCCTGATGAGGATGCTCATGTTGTTGGTGACTGCGTTAAGGTACTTGTTGGTACTATGTTCAATTTTCTTTTGAATGTCACCTAATGTCATATCCTTGAAGTGGAACAGAATTGTGCTCACTTTAGCAATTTCATCTGCAGCATGTTCTTCGGGAGCTACCTTCATCACCAGTTCCCGCATCCTGCTGCACTGCTTTATTGGAGGCCTATAGTAAGTTCGTCTGTTGATACACCATATATAGTTGGTCTAATTTTTATTTTTTTTTTGGTAATTATAGTTGGTCTAAATTGCTTAGGAATGCCATATCTATGGATCTAATTAATTCTAGTTGTCTGCAACTGCCACATTCCTCTGTAAATTCTTGGTGTGGTTCTCATGGTGGATCTTCATTTAATTATGTTTGATTTTGAATGCTTGTCTTCGTGTTAATGCAGGAATCTCAATGTTTCTGGAGTAATGTTTCTTTTTTCTTTTTCTGTTTGTCTTGGTTTTCTAAGACTTATTGAACTTTTTTGATGCTGGCTTGTACATTGGCTGCCTTATCCATATATTACTCCATAATCTCTTTTCCTCTGTGCTCTTGTTGAGATTTGATGTCTTGTTTGCAGCATCATTTAAAACCATTTAGTGATGGCCTATGACAAGTTTTACTTAAAGCATGTTTATGTCCTATACAGAAGAAAACTGCTATCTATGTAGCATGGATACAGAGACGGACGCCAATTGCGGACACGGTCACTGATATGGAAATGACACAACTATTTTCTAAAAAAGTTAGGGTCTTTTTAGAGGCACGGACACGGCGAGGGCAATGCTATTTATTTTAAATAATGTTTTTCAGTTTTGCATACTTACATTGTAATCACTCAATATCTAGGTTATGGCTACTATCAAATGTGTTATCAACGGTGTATACCTATATACGTTCAGTTATTTGTATATTTGATTTTTGTCCTAGTACTTATGAAGTTAAAAATATCTACCAAAAAAACTTTTTAAGTCAGCCCTCTATGTCCCCATGACCTCATTTGTCCTTTCCTCTTCCCCCTGCGTGTCAGGTGTGTCTTTGGCATGTCTAGTCATAAAAAAATTGTAAAATGTAGTGGACATGCCACGTGGTGTCTTGTACATATTTTGGTGTATTCCCAAATTATCGTATGTACCCGCGTGTTCGACACGGATTCGGTAACCTCTTAGGTTTGTCAGTGCTTCATAGCAACCAATGGCATATATGCCTATATGGATACACTCACACATATGTATATATATGACGTTCTTCCCAATACTTTTGAATTAATGTATATCTCCCCATATATATGACGTTCTTCCCAATACTTTTGAATTAATGTATATCTCCCCAAAAGAAGTTTTAAAATTATGAAAAAGTCACCCCCCATGTCCCCATGTGTATCCTTGCTGTGTCCCCCCAGCGTGTCTCCCTTAAAAATATTGTTTAATAGACATGCCACATGGCGTGTCCCATATGTATTATGACTTATGGCTTATCCCCGCTTGTTGAGCACAGATACGGCGACCTCCTAGATGTTTCTGAGCTTCATAGACTGCTATGCTTCATTAAAATAGATAAATGGATGTTCTGATAGACCTTTCCTCAAACTTGACAGTAACAAAAATGAGAATCTCTCTACGAGTTAATACGGAAAAATTAATAGGTTTCCAAGTCCATTTATTGTGCTTTAGTGTGATAAGCATTTGCTAACCGGTGAATTTTTACTACTAGTCTACGGGGTATTAGCAGCCGTTTCCAGCTGTTGTTCCCCTCCCAAGGGCAGGTTCTTATGCATTACTCACCCGTCCGCCACTGGAAACACCACTTCCTGTCCGACTTGCATGTGTCAAGCATGCTGCCAGCATTCATCCTGAGCCAGGATCGAACTCTCCTTGAGATTCATAGTTGCATTACTTATAGCTTCCACGTTCGTAGACATCTGGCAATTTGGAAGGCCCAGCCTAGCTCCTTTCTGCCTAAAGACCATAGTTTCTTTCTTTCAGCCTTTTTAATCTGTATAAAATTTTGTTTGACCTACACTATAAAATGATTTGTAGGCCGCATTCTTCTAAGCTTTTAGTATTTATCCCAAAAAATAAGAGATAAAGAGAAGACTATTCCAGGTTCTTAAGAGCTGCACTGCATAGTGTTTACCAGTAACATGTGTAAATTGGTGGAATCCTAGAGCAGATGTATCTGTAAAAACATGCTATTAGTTTGGCCAACAGGACCATTGATTCCGGAATAATCATCTGGATGAAGTAGTTTTCCATTGATGTTCACACAAAGGTATCATAATTCATCAGAATGCATTGAATTTCTGATGAAAACATTATGCGGGACAGACAAACGGGTTAACATTCATACAATTGCTGTATAATTTACTTTTATTGGTGGTTCAACTTTCAAATCATAATTCAGTTATGGCTTTAAGGCTTTTTGAAGTAGGAAGGAAAGTTAAAAATGAGATATGCTACCTGTGCTGATGCCTATATGTTGCTGGTAGAGGAGGGCCTACTGGATCTCTAGACTGTATTTCTCGTTATGATAGGATGCAATGGTATCTTCTTCCTTTACAATACAGGGAGTAGAAAAATCTATGGTTTCCCTAAATCAGACTATTCAAATTTGACATCTGCCATCTGAATGATAAACAGGAAATCAACAATTATTCAGCCATCTGAATGATAAACAGGAAATCAACAATTATTCAGACTTCTATTCTTGAACATGGGGTAATTTTTGTTATACACTTGGGCTGTTGCATTTTATAGACCCATGCTTCAGGGAAAACATGTGAATACACTAGCTGATAGAAATAAACTTCACTTCATACTATTCCCCATGATGAGATAGAAAGTTGCGTAGCCAAACTCTTTACTAGCAGCTTTAATTGTAAACTAAGTGAACCTTATGGGCTAATAAAGATGGTCCTAGGAGGGTAGCATATGTAGTTGGCAAACAGTCCTTGTTATGATAAACAAAACCACCCTGGAAAAGTGGATTCGTGACGCAATATGCCTATGATAGGTGAAATTGAAAAGATTACACCAATTAAGATTTCCAAACCTTTATTTAACCCATTTATACTTCAATGGTGATCTTAAAACAGTCAATCCATGATAAGTATGAAGAGAAAAGTTCAAAGGGATTTTATGTTGAAACCCTTTGGGGAAAACACTCCCATGAAAAGAGAACCACTGACCAACCAACCTCAAATATCGATTATTCAGTCCAAAAGTTAGAAGACTTGAGACATTGGGCATTGCAACCCCTTGGTTCATCTCATTCAGAGGTCCACAAAATCCTCGCGCTTGATCTCCACTCCTCTCGACTGGGGCCTAGACAACCTCTTCTGATCCAGTAGCACTCCGCGACTCTCCTCGCCTGAATCTCTGTGTTCCACGCCTCTCTGTGGAACGGCCATCCTTTGGCTGTTTGCACTTGCGGTTCGGTCCTAAAATTCGACCTTTTACGCTTACATGTGCTTTATGTGTTGAATGTTACTGTATTGTGTACATTCGTTAAAGGTGGTCTTCTTACGTTTCTTTTGTCTTATTAGAAATTGATCGGAAGGATGCTCGTGTAAATGCCATGCGGTCTGCAATATTGGAGACATTTCCTGAACCAAACAGGCGCTTGTTACAGAGGTGATCTCTCTCTCTTTCTTTCTCTCTCTCTCTCTGGAACGTTGTGCTAAACTTCTTTTTTCCAGTTCAGTTGCACTAATAATCTCTCTCATAATCCCTCTGTCCCCATTTTATGGTCCCAGTTAGCACTTTTTGCCATCCCAAAAATATTGCCCCACTTCAAAACTAAATAGAAATAGTTAATGAATTTCCTTTTTTACTCTTTCATTTCAAAATTAGTAGTACTAAAAAAGTTAGAAAAGGTAATGATTGAAGGGTAAAATGAGAAAAGTAGGTTTTTAAAAGTGCAATGATTACGTTCCCTTATTTAGTTAGAATCCCCATAATGGACTGTTAAATGGGGACGGAGGGATTAAGTTTTTGTGCCTCCTTTCCAAGATAATTACCAATGCCTTTCCTGTTTAATTTTTCAATTTTCTGTGCCTAACTTTTGTTGTTTTATTGTGATGGAAAATGTTCGGTAGCGGTTAAATTATTTCTGGACACTGACATAAGTTACTCGGGGACAAATTCTTTCAGCTTTTAATTTTTCTGGAGGTTACCAAAATCTAGAGGTTTATATGCGTATGGCTATGCCATGTTGAGGCGAATACATTCCAATTCATTAGATGCCTTCGTTTGAAGTTGCGGTGGTGTAGCCAACAATTTTAGAATTTATGGTTTTCTTTTTTGGAAGAGTAGTGGGGTAGGAAGGGAAGACCATTTAGATAGAGGGAGGTAGCCTCCCTCTCTAAGGATAAGCTTTGACTGGGTAGTGGGGAAGGGAAGAATGACCATTTAGATGCTTGGGTCGTAGTCTCTCTTCTAAGGATATGGTTGGACTTGGTATTAGACACATTCTAAAAAAGGATGTAGCCTTGTTAAGGGTTATGGAGATTCCTTGGTCTGCATTTTCTTTATGGCTTAGTGCCACCCTTTTGGTAATTTTTTTTTGATAGGCCACCCTTTTGGTATTTAGATGTAGTTTTGAAAAAATTTCGTGTGTCGCACTGAAGTGATTACGTTTGTTTCCCCCTTCTATCTTTGCTGATTTTCTTATTATCTTTCTTTGGTAGAATTCTGAAGATGATGCACACAGTATCTTTGCATGCATCTGAGAATAGAATGACGCAATCTGCTGTTGCTGCTTGTATGGCACCGTTGCTCTTACGTCCTCTTTTAGCTGGTGAATGTGAGTTGGAGGATGATTTTGATGTTAACGGTGACAATTCTGCCCAACTTCTTGCTGCTGCAAATGCTGCCAATAATGCTCAAGCCATAATCACAACACTTCTGGAGGAGTATGACAACATTTTTGATGTAAGTTACTCTGAATGCGATTTGTAATTTTTGGTTAATGTAGGTATAGTATTTATATGGCTTTTTTATGCTCAGAAGTCCAATTTGTTTTGAGAAATGATCTAGAGTTAGACACTTAATTTTGTGTTTCATTATTCTAGAATGAGTTATTTCTTATCGTGGTTCTTAGATCCTTGTGTTCATTCTTGCTGGCCATGTCAAACTTTTTATTGGTGTGGCTGATGCTGCGCAAATCAACTTTGACGAATACAAAAGAGGACCTAGATTGGAGAGTCACGCAATTGATTAGATTAGTGTTGTCTTAGCTCGTAGTGGTAAGCTTATTGAGTTTAATAAGTGAGCTAGAAGAATGTGCCATATTTCTTATAAGGGAGAGAACCTGTAGTGGAATTTTAGCTCTCCTTTTTGAAGTTCCTGAGGGAATTGATGCACTTATGTACATTGTTCTTTCGGTATAACATTTTGGCTCCTGAATGTACTCACCCCTATGGTGTAAAACAAACGACTGTCACATCTCCACCACTACAAAGGGCCTCTTCTTCTTCTTCTTCTTCTTCTCCTCTGAACAACCACCTCCATCCCAGCCCCCTCCTCCTTGTTTGCGCCCTTACCGTCGTCTTCCTCATGATGCGAAACTGCTGCTGCACCCAATTCCTCCCCAACAATGAACAACCTAATGGTACCACTATAACCAGTTCATTATTAGTTGCATTTTTCTCTGTAATCTCTCATCCTCGTTTGGATGATTGACTTTGTTTTGTTCTAGTACAAAGACAAAGATCGTGGCCATGTGGTGTTGGTTCATTGACAATTGTCTGTGTTGATTCCGTGATTGCAGATCAGTGGTGGTCATGGGTTAATGATTTTACTGTTTTGGGTTGAATGTAGTTAAAAAACCGTCCCCCACCCCAAAAAAAAAAAAAAAAAAAAAAAAAGACAATGAAGTGTTGGCGGTCATGTTTTAGGTTGTTATCATCTTCAACTTCTTGTTTTTTGAGTGCTTGTTATGTAGACTTGTATATACAGGCGTGCATGTGTCTACATCTGTAACTGTGGGTGAAAGGAGAAAGTGTTTTTTTGCGGGTCTTTGTCGACTAACAGAAAAAATTGGTTTTCCTTAAAGAGTTTCTTTCACTTGTAATAGGGAAAATGAGGTCCAAGACATCGAGTGGAGAAATTTGTGACATGTTAGTAACTTAGTTAACATAAGGAAGGTCAGTTTTATTTTTTGAAACCCAGAAGGGAGGTGTGGAAACCTTTGGGTAGGTTGTGTAACTTACCGAAGTGCGATTTGCAAGCCTTCGTGACTTTGATAGCTTAGTTAACATAAGGAAGGTCAGTTTTATTTTTTGAAACCCACAAGGGAGGTGTAGAAATCTTCGGGTAGGTTGTGTAACTTACCGAAGTGCAATTTGCAAGCCTTTGTGACTTTGAGTGCATTGATTTGGGAGGATGTGACATTTGTTTTCCAGTCTTTTATCTCTTGAAATCTAAGAGCTACAAAAAAAAAAATTTGTTCAGTTGGACTCTACTGCTTCATCCTACTATATGTAAGTTTTGCTAATGCATGAGTATGCTGAACTTGTATTTGCTGGTTTCGTGGTGTCAGTCAAAACCATTTTCTCATTTAAGAAAATTGACTCAAGAGGCTACTTTCTTTGGATCTCCAAATGCCGTAGTCCTAAATATTTCCCTTCTATAGCCTACTTTTTCTTTCCATCCTCGGCAGAACTTTCTTTTTGCCCCATTTATCAGACCCGCTGCTGCAGTCCTAATCATTTTCTTTATATTGCGTACTTTGGCTTTCTAAAAAATGTTTCATAAAAATATGGGTTACCATCAAAACATCTGAGATCGGCAAATTTTCGGGAGTTTTGGTGAGTTTTCATTCTCCGTGATCAAGTTGTTTTGGCTACGAGTCCCCTGAATATGGAGGAATATATCCAATCTATTCAATTTGTTCTCACCAGATTGGATGAAGTGTTCAATGTTAATGGATGCAAATTCATCCCGGCTCCGGGCATTCCAAAGGAAGAAGACTGAATAGCATAGATAGAGTTGTGGGTTGAGGTGAGAGATGAATACATTATATGATGTAGCATGACTAGCAGACTAGGTTCATGATGAGAGAAGTGCAAATCCTGAAGAAGCTGAAGTTGTTAAATTTGACAGTATTACAAGCTTTGTAAATGTCCAGCAAATCCCTTTCTTGTTAGGACAATTCATTCTTGTGGGGACTTAGAGTGTCTGTATCATCAAGCTATCTACTAGTTTGGTGCTTCATTGAAGAATACTTTTAAAACGTGAAGTGTCATGAAGATGGAAGATATGGTATTTCGTCACCATATCAAAGCTAATCCACAAGATGTCTACTAGCTATTAGAAGTCAAGTTCCTCTGGAAGGAAGATGTATTATGCTGAAACAGGAAGAACAAAATTGAACTCGAGGATGAGTTCAAAATAAGGAGAAAGTGATGCTGCCCAAACAGTCTCTTGCCATTTAAAAGAATTGGTGCTGGTCTTTTATTCTTTTCGATAATTACCTAACGAGTTTTCAGACCTTCTGAAATTTGGGGAAGTTTGGTTACTTTTATGTTGCTGGAATTAGATCCAGGGCTCGTTTCTGTAATAGAATTAGGTCATGGGATTGGACTAGTTACCCCGAGATATCCGATGTCTCTAGGTTTTTTTTGTAGTATGGACTAACTGTCCAGTCTGGATTGATAATCCATCATGCTCTGGACCATTGAGTGCCAGGGGGAGGTGGGACTTCGAATCCTGGGAAAATGCTGTTGGTAGGATTATTAAGGGAAATGTCTAACTTACCCTTAAATTAATTGATTCCTTCTAGAAAATGCTACTCTTATATTCATATCATGCCTTTTAGATCTTCAAGAAATATTAATATTTAATACTAATCTCTTTCTCTCTCCCTATCTTATCGATTCTATAAATGAAACAAGCAGCAACAGTAAACAATCTTTATTGAATTATTGGCTTTTTCAATTTTTCGTGGTGAGCCTTCGCCAAATTTGCTTGGATAATGTTGTTGCATTGTAACGTGTTTGTATTCTTTTGTAGTGCATCATTTTACTTTTCCTTGTTTGTGCTTATTACTGTTGTTTATCTTCTGTACCAGGATGAAAATCTACATAGATGCTCCATTTCAGCTGATTCTCGAATTGGAAATAGTGGCAGTGAAGATACAACTGATGATGAAAATTTGGATATCAAGGACAATGGTTACCATGATGCGGAAAATGAAGTAGATCCAGATACTGATGATGATCCTGAACGTGTGCTCAGTGGGAAAATGAGTGAAAGCAGTGGTTATGCTGGCGGTGACCTCTATGACTATAAGGTTCTCTCTCTCTCTCTCTCTCTCTCTCTCTCAACACAGTCTGAACCAATCGTTGTGCGTGTTGGTTAAGTTATACCACCTTGTTACCTTGCAGTGAGAAGTAAAATTGTATGGTTTTCCACCCAATGGACATCAGCAATCTGGATAGGTTCAGACTTCAGACAACGATTGGTTTTGACTGTGTTGAACCTCACAGCCCAAACAAAACTAGTATTGCATGAGCTGATACAGATTAAGACAAATGGTAATTACGGATGGAAACGACAGGATCAATGATGTAGGACGACTAACAAAAATAAATAAGAGAAAACAAAACCCTAGGCATCCCCGTGCCTAAGGAACCCTAGACATCCCTGTGCCTAAGGAAGTAACGATACCCTTGTCTCAAAAATCATACTCATATATTTCATAAACTGCCGGCTGGCTACTGGATCACTCTAGTGGTTACATAGATTAGAGTCCTTTAAATACACTCTTGAAAAGATAACAAAATGATAAACATGATCTAGATTCCTAAATGGGATAACTCCTAAAATAAAAACTCACTATTAAAATAACAGCTAAAACTGTTAAATAAAATCCTAACATTTAAATAGACAATGATAACATAAATTAATATCCTCCAGGATCAAATACGAATAGCTTGTGGGACGCACGTAATTCTCCTTCCCGTACCCTATCAATCAATAGGGATGATAATTTTATTTCGTTGTCAGTACATCAAACAAGAAAAATTAGGACAGCATCCTGGTATTATTTACATGAGCATGGCTACAAGCATGCAGAGGAAAAACTTTTTGAGTCAGCAACATGTCAGTCACTGTCAGACGGGAAATGGTCTCTATTCGGTAATTTGTTCTGCTGATGGTAAGGTTAGTCATTATTCTGGACATAACCTACTGCTCCCAAGTCTATTGCCCCTATCTCTTTGTTTAATGCCATGGGTTCTCTTGAGCTTATATTCCTGTCTCATGTGTCTAGACATTCCTTTATCTGATCTTTTGGAATTCTCTTGAGGTGGTTCTTGATTACTTTACGCTTCAAAGGAATTACCACTAGCCTTTGTTCCATGCTTCTTCTCAATCGATTATTTCTGTTTTGCATCTAATGAGGATATTTCTTCAATTCTATCAAAGGGACATATAGATTGTTTTAGTCATTTGTCGTTGTGTTGCAATCATGGCACTTGATGACCACTAGTTTTGTGGTTAAAACTTGTACTTCTGACTTTAGGTTGTGTGTTCAAATGTAGGGCAGATACTTTTTAAGAATAATGGCAAAGGTTTAGTTACTCAATCTCTCCCTTTTAGACCCCCATTAATGGGGACGTAACTAAGCACTCTTTGTTATGTATTCCAATTTCGATATTGGTTAAATTGACCATGGCTTCTAGCTTAGTTGGTCGTGTTCCAGTGTTTAGGTGCTGGGAGGTTCTGGGTTCAAGCTGATGGAACAATATTGATATCATTTCAACAAACTAGCATCCTATAGTTTGAAAGAGAAAAAATTTGGTCCTATTTTCCATAGGGGGAATATGTTTTTTGATTGGGACACCTTCAAGGGTCTTGCTCTCTGCACGGGTATTACTACAAAAAGAGTTGCTATCTTTCCATCATCAACATAGATATTTCCTGTTGCTTCATCTGTCATTTTTGGAGACTCGATAAAGGGTGTTATGAAAAGTTGAACCTTAGTCTTCTGTCTTGGTTATCATTTGTACTTTTTGTCTGGGAGTGCGAGCTTTTTCTTCTGTGATCTAGATTGATGTAGCATTTTGATGCTCATATGCTTTTTGTATATTTGCACGGGCTCAGTTAGTAGAACTATTACAGTACTTCCTCTTTTTCTTTGTTGAACTCTGAAAACATTGGTTACTGGTTACATCTGTTTTCTCTCTATGCGGACTTCATTGTCCTATGTTGGATTAAACACATTGAAATAACCACAATAAAAATGGAAAAGAAAGAAAGCAACGAACAAGTCTATATTTAAGTGGGAGAAAGGTTAAACAGAATTAAGAGGAAGATAGTGGAGGGAGGTTTATTAAAAGGGAAAAAGTGAAAACATAGGGGTAAGAGGAAATGAAATTCTCCAGTTTATGGGGAGGGGCAAAAAGACATGTTTCATCCAACATAGGGTTTACAAGAATTAGAATGCTAACTCAAATCCCATTGGAACACATGTAGGCAATAAAAAAAGCTTTGACCGTGTTTGGGATGTCTAATGGGTCGAGCTTTTTGGCTTTTTGCTAAAATGTCCAAGCTAAAAGTTATGTTGCTTGGGCTAGCTATTTTTGCTATTTGGCTTTTTGTGCAAGAAGTGGACCAAAAAAGGCTCAGCTTTTGGACCAAAAATTAAAACTTTTGGGTCATTTTAGCCAAAACGCCAATGTTTGTAGAATGCCAAACACAGGCTTACCCATCAAATCATCCCTGGAAATCACCCAAATGGCAGAGAGGATTGTCGTTGAGGAAACTATTGGCCTCTGCAAACAAAGTGACAGCATGAGGAGATAACGGCAGATATTGGACTTTACTACCTTAATTGCGGCTCGGCGCTACTTGTATCATAAACGGCTTTGCTGCCTCAAATAGGTGCAACATGGAAGGCATACAGTATTTGCATGGGGTTTGTAGAGCTTTAGAGAAGACTTGCGCGGGTCTGTAGTTTCATGTACTTCACGGGGGATTTGCTCGGGTGTGTAGTTTCATGTACTTCGCGCGAGTCTGTAATTGCTTCCATGTTTTATCGTAGAGTCGACAGAATATGAAGGTTTTGACATGTTGAATCAAGTAAAGGGAAAATTTAGGGGCCGTTTCCTGTTTGCTAAAATCAACGGTTGATTTTAGCCAATGGGAAACAACCTCTTGCTAAAATCAACCGTTGATTTTAGCAAATGAGGAAACCATTTACTAAAATCTTGGTTGCTTTTAGCAAATGAGTTGATTTTAACAAATGGGAAACAACCTCTTTGTTGCATCGGCCATCGTGTATTTTTACCCTTGAACTTCTATGTTGTCCTTTGTGATTTAAACAGCTAACCAGGTCCTACATTGTTATTTTCTCATTAATGTGTGTAGTGGTCTTTTCAGGCTTTTGGAGGTGATGATTCTCATGGTGGACTCCTCACAAATAATCTCATATCAACTGCAAAAATCAATCTACCTGTAGATTCTCCATCACAAAGAGACACCAACATCCAATTTAATGAGCGACAAGGCGAACTGAAACCAAGTGAAAATGAAGTGGACAGTCCTAGTATTTTACATGCTAGTGAGTCTCATCGATCAATGGGGGAGATACTGTCCTCAATGGATCAAGGGCAACCACAGTCTGTAGTTGGAGCTGAATTATTTGTTGAGAAGTCAATGAACAGACTTACAAGCCCCACGCAAAGTGTTAAGCGCCCAACATTTTGGGGTAGAAACACTGTGAGTCATTCCCTGCCTGTCAATGCATCATTGCATTTTATACTGTATAATAAATATACTGTAATTGTCCCGTTCAGTTTTCTGTGTTACTGCTCTCCTGTCAACTCCCTTCATGGTTAATGTTGCATTTTTTTTTTTCTTTTTATCTTTTCCAAGCATTTCTCTTGATGCCATATTTTTGAGCTACTTCCTAAGAAGCACGAACTCAAACACAGAGTCACATAGATGGACACACATACGGACACATGACACAGCAATTCTAAGTATAATTATGAACATGGCACGTCGCTTGACAAATACCAGAAACACTTCATACCAATTGGAACCAACACTAACTTGGCACAAAAAATAAAAACCTACTCCCTCTGTCCCAAAAATATAGTCCCTCGTTCCATTCTAACCGGATAGAAAACCGATTATATCTTTCAATTGGTAATACATTTCCTATGCAATATAGATCTTATTTGATAGATCTCAATTAAATCTAAAATACAAAGTTTTTAAAATCACGTAAAAAATTATAGATTATAAGATATACTACTTTGAAAAGTGACACGAACTCCCAAAAAGGACTATATTTTTGGGACGGAGGAAATACTTTTTTCTTGTCTTAATTAAGAGATGGTCCATCTAACAACAAACAAACTATGAGGAAGAAGTGATAAGTTTGTTAATTTTTTATCCTTGACTTTAGTTTTTTATATTAGGAAGCGACACCACGCTATGTCCCCATCTGTGTCCCTGCTTAAACTCTATTGCAAATAATTAGACACCACTGGCAGGTCCCGTACGCATTCCCGCGTGTCCCTGGCGTGTCAGTGTCTCAGATACAGTTACCACTTAGGAGTGTCCTTCATAGCCTACCTCTTGTAATCATGAGTTGAACTGTGTTTTGTTTCAGGGAGTCATCATTGTGAGCCCATATCTTTGAGCTGAAATTACGTTGAACCCTCCAACTTAAAAAATTCAAAACCTATACCCCTGAACTCATTAGTAATATGCAAAAGTTTTAACTTGTTATTACTTCAAGTGCACTTTTTCCCATAAGTACATTATGGAGTGGTAAAGTTGGCCATTCACTCTATTCATCACCTCCCCTTCCAAAATTGAACCATCACCACCACCTCCTTTACCCATGGTCATGTGTGTAAATCATCATTACTCCTCACCTTTCTGCCTTTCCCTCACCCCTGTTAGTACCACCCAGCCCATCTCTCTCTCTCTCTCTCTCTCTCTCTCTCCAGCAGTTGTCTTCCTTTTTCTCCCCACGGACACCATCGTATACCCCAACACTCAAGTACACACTTCCATGTCAACCATTTAAACTACAAAACACAACCCCCTGGTTTTGCCGGATCTTGCCCCAACGTTATCATTTGTGCCAAGAAAACAATGTCGTTGACAATTTTTACGAAAAAATGTCATGTTTTTTGCGCCGTCTATCTCAAAACTATGATACTGTATGCATATCGAATCCCACCTATTTCCACAAAAAGGGAAAAATCTGGATGCATAGTTTGCCTATCTTAGACGAATCACTCCATGTGTTTTTTTCTTGCATCTGAGAAGTATCGGATACGTGTAAGACATATTTGAAGTATCCATGCTTCATAGTTGGTGATGGTGATTGAGTGGTGGTCAATTAACATATTTGAGTGGGGAATTGGCTGTGGTTTGGAGAGAGAGAGAGAGAGTGGAAACTAGATATGACTAAGATTGGGAATTGAGTCTCGGCCGGTGATTACAGGACTTAAAATGAGCAGTTTACCCCTTGCAGAAGAAGTTATTTTTCCTTTACGTACAGATTTGAAAGTGGTAATTCCCCTTGTTTTCCCCAGTTTACGTGGTTCTACTTGGTGGGTTCTGTAATGTTGAAGTTTTTGGAATCCATGTACTTGTCATGGAAGATTATTCGTTGCAAAGTAGATAAAATGTTAATGTAAAGAGACATACTGGAGAAACTGGTGGGTGATGCCAACGTTATACAAAAATGTGTTGTTTGAAGCGTAATTCAGGGAAAGATCTGACCAATATCTTTTCGTAGCCATTTTATTCCAATTAATAAGCCCGAAATACCATTCAATATCTTTCTCTCTCATTTATAGCTGTTCTTTGTATTAGTTTGCATCGTCGCTGACATGCACCAGTTGCTTTCATTTGGCAATGCAAAGTATTGGAATTCACAGCAAAACTGAATGGCATGATGCTTTTGACCTTAGTTTTAGCATAGTTGATGATGGTAATGTAATGTAAAGCTAATCTACTTGGGTCTGGTAAATACAATCAATTAAGCCACATTTGAAATTAAGGAAATTTAGGAGTGCATGTCCAAATGTGTGCAACTTCACCCTTCTGTCTTTCTAGTTTTCCATCTTCAAATAGCAACTGTTAGAAACCTAACATTGTTCCGTTTGTTTCTTACTTTATAGGCCAGAAAGACTCCATCAATGGAATCAATTGATTCTTCTGGAGAGGAAGAGTAAGATATTCTCAAGTTTCCTTTTTCCATTACTCTTTGTTATGTGATACGATTGTTGATGGCTTATTTACAGGGCAATTGACCGTTATATAAGAAACAATTTTGCCATTATTCCATTGGTGTACCTGCTCTTCAATGGATGCTATAATATGTGCTTTTTCTTTCTTGGTACTCTCAGTTTCTATTGAACAAATAGTTTCTACCTTTCCTATCCAGGGTACCGATGGTTAAGGAACTCTTTTTTCGACAAATAAAACTTGTGCAGATCTCAGATTAATGAACGATTTTTCGTGCTTATCAATTTTAGTGTTCATGTGATGAGACTAAATGGTTCAGACAAAATCAACTAATGGGGTTGTTCTAGTCTAGAAGTGATCAAATTCCATGAAAATACAATTTATTATTATTTTACTTGAGCATTAATTTAGGCTGTAAATGAACTGAGCCATTCATGAAATGTTTGAGGCTCGACTCGGTGAAAGCTTGTTCGAGTTCGATTTGAGTTCTAAATGAGCCGAACCTGAACCTCAATTTTAGGCTCGTTTAGTAAATGAGCCGAACTTGAACCTGACAGTATTCGGCTTGATTAGGCTCACGAACCTGGAGTATATATACACACCTCATAAGAATATCACATATAAGCTTGAATATGTATAAACTTTTACATGTACATCTTGAAAATTTTATAACTTGTCCATGTATAAACATTTAAAAGTACTATAAACTTAAATTTTAATACTCCCTCAGTCCCAAAATTTTATTCCATGTTACTATTCTAACTTATGAAAAAGAGGTTTATATATTGTAAGATATAAGACTTTATACATGCAATATGGATCTTATTTGATAGATCTCAATTACTTTTATTAAACAATTTTTTTTGAAATCTTAAAAAATATTATAAAGTGAAAGATATAGGCAATTGAAAAGAGAATCGAAAAAGTGAAAGTGGACTAAACTTTTGGAATGGAGGGAGTATGTTTTTATTGTTTTATATATGTATGTACTTATTTATGTAAAAAATTAAATTTTTATTGAAGTCTTGGACCTGTATGAGGGCATAAATATCTAATATTTTTTACTCGTTAAGGCTTGTGAACGAGTTAGAGTTCGACTCAAACCTAGGCAAGCTCGGCTTGTCAAATTTTCATGGAGCTTGAGCTTGACTCGAGTTCGTTTAAAACCTAAACAAACGAACCTGAACATTATAAAGCTCGGCTCGATTCGGCTCGTTTGCAGCCCTAGCATTAAGGAGATATATTGTGGATACTTTGTTTTTAGTTGTTTAACCAGCTGCAGAAGATCCCAGTTAGGAGGGATGTATTACGGCTCTTCTGGAGGAAGACTAGAGTAGCCACTGAATTATAAAGTCTTAGTTTAGGTTTAGGCTTTTCGAAGGGTTACTGAGCACCAAAGCTTTTTCCCAGATTGGATTAGTTTCAGTTATATCCACCACTATCTTTAGTTCATCCTCATTTTGTTGGTCCCAAGTCCTATCTGTCATTGATGATTCACGGAAGATATTAAATATTGACATAAGTTCTTAGTCTTGGATTTATTTAACTCTTTGTACATTAGTGTGTGTGTATATACCTATCTGTTGACTCACGAAATTGATGACTTGTTTGTAGACTGGCTATCCAAAGGCTTGAGATTACAAAGAATGACTTACGAAACAGAATTGCAAAGGAGGTATAATACTTTCTTTAGTGCAACAGCATTTTGAGCTGTTAGCATGTTCGCTAATACATTTTGCTTCCACCTGTGTTAGGCTCGAGGAAATGCAATTTTACAGGCTAGCTTGGAGAGAAGAAAGCAAGCTTTGCATGAGCGTCGCTTGGCACTTGAACAAGATGTATAGTCTTTTACCCACTAGATGTTGCGATATCTACATTAGCTGTTTACCATATATCTGATGTGCGTACTATGTTTTATACCATGCTTTCCAATGTTAGTCAAATATGTTAAAGTTAGGCATAAACTTCAGGTTTGGCTCTTTATGGGAATATTCTTATCTGAACTCCATTCTCCCTAATGACTTTGTTTTGTGCTTTATGTTGACCTTTTCTGGTGCTAATTGGAGGTAATCCAGAATAGGGAAGATGCTACTATTGCTGAATAGCGAAAAAAACTTAAGAACTGTGTTCTCAAACATTTGATTCCGAACCCCCCTCCCCTTCCTGTGGCCCCAAAATCTTAAATAAACCTAGAAGATGCCTCTTTTACTAATAGGCCGAAGCTTGATAAATGTTCATACTTCGTATAGAAAGAACTTTGATTGGCAGTTGGCACCTATGTCGGAGATGATTTGGTTGGAAGACAAGTTCTCTCTCTCTCTCTCTCTCTCTCTCTCTCTCTCTCTATATATAT
>JAXBDA010004092.1:27500-30711 GCA_036023075.1 Gaultheria prostrata | reverse complement strand
CTGAAGGACTCGTCCGCTAGGCGCTAGGCGGCCTCATCCGCTCGGCGCTAGGCGGCCTCATCCGTCCGAGGGACTCGTCCGCTAGGCGAATTCATCGGCCAGGTAGAGCCGAGCACTTGGCCGAACCGAGCACTCTTGGGCGAGCCGAGCTGACTCTGCCGAACTAGTGGGTTCTGAGGGTCGCTATCACGCGTGCCTAACATGTCAGGTGTGACGTTAGGTGGCGTGTGTCAGGCGGCATGTCAGGTGGCGTGCTGCAAAAGTTGTGATGCACCTAGGGAATCGACGACGCGTGAGGCGCGTGGAGAGCTTGGAGCCCAAGCAACTTCTTGCCTATAAAAGGAAGACTCCCCTACCTGAAGAGGAGAGGGTTTTTACACAATGCTTAGCCTCTCTCTCTCAGTTTCTCTCTCTACATATGTTCCTTTCTATATTTCTAGTCACATCACCACTTACGGTTGCTTACTTGACCGTTGGAGTGCCTTCCCGGACCACCACGTCCGGGCTAGGCACTAACGCGGTTGTCACCTGTGCAGGTCTTCTTCTTAGGCAAGCTCCCTGGGCCAGGCAGAGCCCTTAGGCGCCTTAGCCGAAGGCCCCAGGCAAGAGCGCTTCCAGGCGAGAGGGCTTAGGCGCCTTAGCCGAAGGCCCCAGGCAAGAGCGCTTAGGCGAAGCGCTAGGCGGAAGAGTGTCCAGGTGGAGCCCTTGGTCGCCCTAGCCGAAGGCTCCGGGCAGGAGCGCTCAGGCGGAGTGCTAGGTTAAAGAGCGTCCAGGCGGAGCGCTAGGTGAAAGGGCTTAGGCGGAGCTCTTACCCAGCTCGAGAGGTTCACGAGGGTTTGCTTAAAAATCGATAGCCCCACAGAACTAAAGCAAAAGGTTCTAAACACGGTGACTCGTTGCGTAAAGGAAAAGAAACCCTACGATGTTTACTGAGTTCACAAGTTTCACAACTAAAAGGAGAAAAATTAGGTAAAGTAGGGACTAGCTTGCGAAGACTTGCAGAAGATGAGTGCCCAAGACGACAATGCCACTGATACGGTGCGACGGTAGAATGTAAAGCAGAATTGGATGGTTGCTCCTGCTCCTCCTGAAGGTAATACATGTCATTCTTCTCATACCCACCAATCTTCCTCTGCGTCTTTAGATCCTGAGAAAGTTTATGAATAGAAAGAAGATTAAATAGAACTTGTGGCAAATATAAGACAGATTGAAAAATTAGACCAGATGAATGATATGTACCAATGCCACGGACAAGAATTTTAGTACCATCAGCAATAGTAACATAAGAAAGAATAGATGGAGTAACAACATCAGTCAAAAGAGACAAATCACCTGTCATATGATCAGATGCATCAGAATCGAGAATCCAATGAGTACTGCCAATACGAGATGATGAGTGAAGACAAGTATTACCTGAGGCGACATGGGTCGCAGTCGAAGAAGAAGAAGACACATTAGCCCTTTGAATCATAGAATCATACTCGGCCTGGGATATTGTAATCTGAGCAGGAGCAAGTGCAGATGGCTCCCCTCAAGTGTAGCCTGATTGGCCCAAGCCGGCTTACCATGAAGCTTCCAGCAGAACTCAACATCGTGGTTGGTTGCACCACAATGAGTACACTTCTTGGTACCACGCCCCCCACGTCCTCCACGTCGACCACTACATTAAGAGGAATTACTAGGACTGTGGGGGGATTGTGATTGCCAAAATTTCCAGAAGATGGAGTAGGGGATGCAGTGAGAGCAGCTAGAGCAGATGAAATCGGACGCTCTAAAACAGATGAATGAGTAGCAGCCCGTCGAATACGAGAAAAAGCCTCACTAACAGTAGGGACTAACTTGCCAGATGGAATCTGAGAACTTAGAGGAGCAAGTTCTAAATTTAATCCAGACAAAAACTTTGAAACCCGAAAGTCATCTCTGTATTTCTGCTGAACCTTCAAGTCGGTGGATAACGGTTGATAAACATTTAACTCATCCCACATCCCTTTTAATGTGGAGAAGTAGTCATCGAGTGCTCGATCTCCTTGTTGGAGAGAGAAAATCTGCTGATAAATTTGATATATACAAGATGTATTCTGATCTGATGAATATAATTCTTTGAGAGTGTCCCAAACAGCTTTGGATGTCTCTTGGCAAGCAACATTATTAAAAATATCGGGTTCAAGACTATTCCAAAGTAATGTCATTATATGAGCATCATTTTGGGGACCAAGTGGGATCAGTAGATGGATCATCAGTGATGTAGGAAGTCTCGCCACTTGCGCGCAAAGATACAGTTACTGTGCGCGACCATGGCAAATAGTTCGATCCATTTAATTTAATTGTGGTGAGAGACCGACGATAATCCCTAAGAACATCCTTGGTGGCTGATGTACCAGTGTGTGTATTTTTATTATCACCAATGTCTTTATTTTTTTTGTCACCCATGATAAATAATAAATGACAGAGTCAGAAAAATAGATCTGAGAGTTACCCAGAGAGAACAGAGTTCTGGAGAGGATGAACCAAGGTTGCTGGAGGTCCGACGTGGTCTGGGGGTTGCCGACGAGGGTCGTCGAACAACAGACCAAGCTTCGGCGTGAGCTTCAGAAGCAGATTGAATTCACAGAGTACTAACCAAGATCAGAGATGCTGCTGCGAAAGTTATGAGGTCTACCCGTGGTCGGAAAGGCCTCGTCAGACGTTGAAAAGGGTCGCCGGAGGTTGGAGAGACTTCGTCGGTGGTTGGCGAGGGTCGCCGGATCAAATATATGTCGCGGTGAGTGCCAAAACTCACTGGGTTGTGTAGATCTGGAGTCAACAGCAACAAAGAAGGCTGTTTGGAGGTTTGTCAGAAGTTGCAGAGGTCCGGCGAGTGTGGTTCGGCGAGTGTTGGAGGCTGAAAAGCTCCGACTTGTGGTGATGAACAGGCGACGATGGTTCGCGTTGATCTGAAATGTGAAATAAGGGAGAGAGAGAGAGAAGAGTTGTCGACTGTGAGAGAGAGATGGACAGCAGTATAGAGAAGAAGAAGACCAGAGGTTGACTTGGTCAACTGGTCGAGGAAAAAAAAAGGTAACGAGAGAGGAGAAAAGAAAAAAATCAGGTTCCTAGAACCTGCTTTGAGACCATGTCGAAAGATTCAAACGGTTTGATTTATTCTTCTCACAATGAGGAAATATATAGACTGTGTACAAGGTAAATAAGGAAAGAAAATAATACGGAAAGA
>JAXBDA010004092.1:0-25000 GCA_036023075.1 Gaultheria prostrata | reverse complement strand
GCAAACGAGGACGTACAATCGTAAGATTATTTAACTTACCAACCAACCAACGATATTGATTAGGATTGTCGAGCAGCTCCCCCTGGTCCACACACAGCTTAACATTCGGATCCAGATTCTCAATAGGCCTAACTCCCAACAAACATGTATCCTCAAGAATATCTACCACTTACTTCCTCTGTGATAAGCTAATACCTTCTTTGGATCGGGCCGCTTCAATACCTAAAAAGTACCGAAGTTTTCCCAAATCCTTAGTATGGAATTGCTGATGTAGGAAGGTTTTTAGCTCACCAATACCTCGTTGGTCATCACCGGTAATGATAATATCATCCACATATACAATCAACAATACTTTCCCTCGGTCAGAAGTGAGGGAAAACACAAAATGCTCAGTCTGACTACGATGCATGCCAAATCTCAAAACTGTATCACTGAACTTGCCAAACGAAGCCCTAGGAGACTGTTTGAGGCCATAAAGAGCTTTGAGAAGCCGACATACCTGATTACGCTCCCCCTGAGCAACAAACCCAAGTGGTTGCTCCCTGTAAACTTCCTCTTGAAGATCCCCATGGAGAGAAGCATTTTTGACATCCAGCTGAAACAATGGCCAACCAAGATTCGCAGCTAGAGAAATAAGAATCCGAACAGAACCAAGTTTGGCAACGGGAGAGAATGTCTCTGAATAATCAACACCATAAGTCTGGGTGTAGCCTTTGGCAACAAGGCGAGCTTTATAGCGCTCAACAGTGCCATCAGGAAGATACTTGACAGTAAAAACCCAACGATAGCCAACAGTAGTCTTACCTCTTACCAGCAGGAAGAGAAACCAACTCCCAAGTCCCATTATGATGAAGAGCAGACATCTCATCCTCCGTAGTTTTCCACCACTCAGATACACATAAGGCCTCCTAAACAGTCTTAGGAACAAAAACAGACGAAACCGAAGCAATAAAAGCACGAAGGGACAGTGACAAATGATGATAGGAAACAAACTGAGCAATAGGATGTATAGTGCATGATCACATACCTTTGGGCAATAGGAAGATCAAGGTTGTCTGGATCCCGCAACAGAGAGGAAGACAGAGCGGTGGGCGAAGATAGGGCTGCTGGCTGAGTTAATGCTAGCTGAGATGGCACCGGTGGATCATTAGTGGCGATAGACTCTGAATAAAAGGGGAGTGACTCATTAAATGTGGTATCAACACACAAAATGACGACGTAATGACATGGAGTAAGATTTATATCCTTTTTGAGTGCGATAGTAGCCAAGAAATATGCACCTGATGGATTGAGGGTCCAGTTTGCTCCGGTCAGGGTCTAAAACATGTACATAACACGTGCACCCAAAAACCCGAGGGGTAATGAGTGGAGTGGACGACCCGGGAACAAGACCATATGGGGTATCTCACCTCCAAGGACAGTAGAGGGCATACGGTTAATCAAATAATAGGTGGCAAGAACCATGTAACTGCAGCAAGACTTAGGGACTTGCATTTGAAATAACAATGCACGCATAACTTCTGATAAATGTCGAATCTTGCGTTCGGCAACTCCATTTTGTTGTGGAGTCCTAGCGCATGATGATTGATGAATAATACCATGATCATCAAAAAATTGAGATAGTGTACCATGAAAATATTTGCGTGCATTATCGATACGAAACAGATGAATGCAAGTTTTAAACCAAGTCTTTATTTCCATATAAAATGATTTAAAAATATATTTCAACTCAAATCTCTCTTTCATAAGATAAAGTTATGTAACGCGAGAGAAATCATCCACAAAAATAGCATAGTATGAAACCCAAAAACATTGGGCACATGAATAGGCCCCCAAATATCTGAATGCACTAACTGGAAAGGACTCGACACATGACGTTCTACTCTAGGATAAAATGGCACTCGACTATGCTTACTAAACTCACAGACTTCACATGACAACTCTTTAAGAGAACCGCATGAGGGACTAGATGCTTCACATTCTGAAGAGATGGATGGCCAAGCCGACAATGTTGCTGATAGGAGGACTCTGTGGGCTGAAGAGCAACAGACTGAGCATGATTATTGGTCAGGTAATACAGTCCACCACGTTCAACTCCGCCACCAATCTTCCTCCCCGTTTTGAGATCCTGAAACACAACCATGGGACGAAAAGGTGATGGAACAATTTAAGGATTTTGTAAGTTGACTAACAGGCATGAGATTAAAAGGTAAACGAGGGACATGTAATACAGAGTTCACAGTGAGAGATGAAGAGACAGGGAAAGAACCCGTCCCAGTAACCTCAGAAGTAGAACCATCTGCTAAGGTAACATGAGATTTTTGACCAATGGATTGACAATGAGACAGGATAATGGAAGTACCAGTCATATGATTAGTAGCACCAGAATCAATAACCTAAGGGAAAGAAGAAGAGGCAACACAAGCAACTGAGGAACCTGTCTAGGTGAACGTAGCCGTGGAAGGTGAAGCTACATCAGCAAAAGGCTGAGATATAAGATGCTGTTATTGTTGGTACTCCTTTGCTGAGATAGTCACACTACTGTCGATAGAAGATTGAGTAAACTGTCCAGCATCCTCAGAATGAGCAATCTGATGAGCCTGGGGAATACCAGGAAGATCATAACAATAGTCCACTATATGATTTGTACCCTTACAATGAGTACATACTTACCACGGCCACGTCCAGAATCACCGCAACAAGAACCACCTCCCATTGACATGCGACCACTATGATTAGAACTACGATCATTGTACCCAGAATCAACCCGACCACCATAGCTATTTACCCGAATCATAGTCACCAGAATTACGACCATCAAAACCACGACCTCGACTGCTAAACCTAGAATCACAGTCGCATCCACGGCCACTACTCGACCCAAAACCACCGGAAACAGCTAAAGCAGAACAATCAGATGGTGGCTGAGAAACAGAACCAACATCTGAGACAGAAGCCTGGCGAAGACGACTAAACACCTCATCGAGAGAGGGCAACTGTCGCTCTCCCAGTAGCTGAGACCGAACTGGATCATAGAATGACGACAAACTATATAGAAACCGAGCGACCTCCAAACGCTCACGCTGTCGCTCCATAACCTGAGGATCACTCGAGATAGGCTCATAAACACGGAGTTCCTCACAAGTGCCACGAAATTTGGAATAGTAGTCCTCTAAAGATCTAGTACCCATTGACAAAGAAAAGAACCAGTGATGGAGATCATATGTACGACGAAGATTGTTAACACCAGAATACATCCCGGCAACCCGATTCCACACTTGCTTGGCAATATCAAGATAAACCAGAGGGCCACTAATCTGAGGCCATACTATTTCACAACTCAACAAGAATATGACAATTCTCAGCTTCCCAGTCACTATCCTCCTTAGCCTCTTTATTGGGTGGATCATCTGTCAAATAACGAAACTTCCGCTCACCCATATAATAAACCTTAACAGCACGAGACTAAATATCATAATTGCTGCCATTCAAAGGGATGGAGGTAATGGAATCCTTTTCACAATGCCGAGAAAAGCTAGAAGAACTACCAATAATAATAGAACTCGAACTAGAACCAAAAACAGACTTCTCCTCGGACATGTTGCCAAATAACAGAGAGGCAAATAACCACCAATAAAGCAAAGACAATCAATCGAATCAACCAATCCAACAACAAACGTCAGCACCCAACAACAAAAATGGCAGAACATTCCACCAATAACTCTAGTAAAATCACAACTTCGAGCACTGGAAGAAGGTTACGATGTCCACCAGAGAGTCGCCTGAAGTCGGCGATGGTCTGCAAAGGTGATCTCAAAAGTATTTCGAAGGCTAAGGTTTGAATTGCGAGTTCGTTTGAGTCCCGTATGGGTCGAATAGGGTTCGAATAGGGTTCGTATGTGTCAAATAGGACTCGATTAGGGTTCGGTTTAGATTTTCAGGGATCGATTTGGGGGTTTTCCTTGTAGTGGGTTAAGATTTTTGTACTGATCGACTGAATAGGTGCGATTTAGGGTTTCGTACTCAGACGAACATGGATTGGGTTTCGTTTTTGGCTCGATTTAGGGTTTTCAATGGGCTTGTGAAGATGGATGGTGAGGGTGACGATTGGGTGACGTCTGGGTGACGATTGGAGGGTGACGACTAGGTTGAATGTGACGAGATAAGATTTCTAATGGCGGTGGAAGGCGGCAACGTGGTGGTGATGGTTTTATTGAGGTGGTTTGGGATTAGGATTAAGGTGGGGCTCTGATACCATGTTGTTTGAGAGAGAGAAAGAGAGAGAAGTGTAAGGATGTTTATTAACCCTAACACATAATACTCTTATTTATATTATGTGGTGTTTCAGTACAAGACTTAATTAGCCAATGTGGGACTAACGCTAATATAAGCTATTCTAACACTTACCAAGTGCATTGATGGATCTCTCATTGACTCATTCTGAACAATTTCTAACATTTTCCTTATTTTATTGATATTCAGTTGGTTAAATAAGTACGAGTGATATCAGGGAGACCCTTCTGGTTTTTTTTTTCCTGGTTGATAACTTGATATTTGGGAAGGCTAATCTTTTCTACGTAGATTACAGTGCCTTCCTTTTCTGTTGATCCAAGACTTTTGAAAATAGCTCTTGGATATGGTAGTGGTATTCAGATTTCTGACTGCCAACCAGTGATGTTACTCATGGGATATCTGCCAACCAGTGGTGTTACTCATGGGATATCGTGATTTAAAAACTTAAAATGCTTATGTTAATTGATTATTCAACATTTTTAGCTTTTGGGGGCAAGTTTTTTAACATCTTGTTTGACACTTGATTCTTGGAGCTCCTGGATCAAGTATTCCATCAGGTTTGTCTGGCCTATTTTGTCTATCCATCTGCTTTTCGCATCCTAGAGGTTGCATGAAAGAGAAAGATATTTGATATTCATTATTTGGTCCATTCCGGGGAACTTCCAGCCATTAGGGGCCTTAGTGCTAGTGGTTAGTGAGACTTTGGTGATGATGTACATGATCTTAACTAGTTTGGGAGCTTGGAGGGCATGTACACAAGGATTTCACCTTTTTGATGGATGTGAACTTAGAATTTTTAGGTCACCGGCTTTACTTTCCTCTAGATGCAGGTTTTACCTTGTACACATCTCTCTTCCCCTTGCAGGATTGAGAGATGGACCATGTTGAAAGATTATTTTTCCTATGGGGTTCTCTGGAAAGATTATCCTCTAATGGTTTGCTAACGATATAGATCATCCAGATAAAAAGTATTTCGAGTTGAATAACATAAGAACGAATTAATTGAGTTCTATAGGAAGGAATAATCATTTCGCGGAATATGAATTTATCAGGAATTTCATTTTTCCGTAGACATGCATATCCTGCAGGTTATACGTTGGATTTATCATTATGTTTTTTTTTTTTTTGCTAAGCAAAGAATTTATTATTCTTTACAAAGATTAAAGGGACCCCAGACTGAAAAAGCCGAGGGCCCAAAGGGGAAAAAATTATCATTATGTTGTTCTTCAAGTTTAAGAATTGTTATTATTATCTTATTAGGCATCATTCTGCATCTTTGTAGGTAATCAACGTTTCATCACCAAATACTCCTGGGCTGCGCCAGCTTCAGGGAAGAAAACAGTTGAAGGACATTGTTAAGAAGGTTTGGAGATCTAATCATAACCTTTATTTTGTCACTGACTGATGCAAAGGAATATATAGGCAGTCTTGAGTCCGCTGTCATAACTGTTTCCATTTGTTAAGGTTCAAGCTGCTCGTGATGAAATGCAATGGGGCGAGGAAGGCCCACCTCCATTACTTGTGAAAATTGCTCCTGACCTGTCTAAGCAGGACCTTGAAGATATTGCTGCGGTATTAAAAAAATGTTCTTTCTTGTCACCCCCTTTTCAACTCTCACTTCCATATCTGGTGTTCTTATGGTTCATTCATTGGGTTTGTAGGTCGCTCTTGCTCTCCGCGTGGACGGATTGGTAACTATTTCAATCATAATTTGCTTCACTCAGAAATTTAAGCTTTCGTATTGTTTCATGCTTTGCATTCTTGTTTTATACTATTGCTTTACTGCACTTGAATGCCTTAATTTATGCAAAGCCTGCTTTCAGGCTAACATCTGATGTTACGGTAATATGATTAATATATACTAGCATGATGGACAAAAAATTGAAGATTGTCCTCTAGAAAGTTGACATTTGGCAAAAGTTGCAAACACCGAAGGGCTAGACATTGACATCTGCTACAAACCTTCCACACAAAGATTCAACCAAGACAAACCAAGCCTTCTACACTCCAGCTGATAAAGTATTAAGTTCTAAAACCATTAGATTGTTTCTGCTGAAGATCTGGACTGGAGTTAAGGTTGGGTTACTGAGGTTAGGGGTGAGCACAACCCGACTCAACCCGACATGGTTAGGGTCGGTTTTGAACTACCATAGGGTCGGGGTCGGGTTGAGGTTTTAATTTTCGACCCGACCCGACCCGACTCATATATATAGTACTCTACAAGTCAGATTTGGGGATCTGGTTATTTTATTCCCTCTCTCTCTCTTCGCATCAGGATTGAAGCCTAGTCTCTCTCTCTCTACTCTCCACACAACGAACACTCCCTCTCTCCTTCTCAAATCTCAGATCTCTCTCTCTGATCATTCTCCAGCCTCCATCGACGCCGACAAAGTCCTATTGGCCTCAATCAGATGACGGCAACGACGACATAACCGATGCCGGCGACACAGACGCTGACGAAGTCAGATTTGGGTTTGCAACTTTGCATGTACGATGTTTATTTTTTCTTTCTTCCAATCGATTTGTTCCAGCTTTTGTAAAGTTTTTGATGAATCTGATCTCTCTCTGATATGAGATCTAGAATCTGGAATAATGTTTTTTTGGTATGAATTTGGATAAATCTAAAAGGATGAGTTTGATTTTGGATGAATCTCTCTCTCTCTCTCGTTCATGTTGGATGAATCTGGAACCGACCAACCCGGCCGACCCGAACCGAAACCCGACGTAACCCTATCCGATCGGTTTATAAGGTAGTTCGGTTCGGTTTCGGGTGCCATTTTTCACAACCCGATCAAATCTGACCCGGCCTGAACCCGACGAAAACCCGACCCGTGCTCACCCCTAGCTGAGGTATTGGAAATCTTTGTAGAACGGCACAGGCTAGTACTCTCCTTGTAGGAGGAACTTCACATGTCCCTTGCCAAATTACCAACTATAAGGTATGTTAGAGACTCGCATCAAATTAGTGTAAGAAAGGTGGTTTGACCTCTCTCTCAGTCGGCACTGGCCATGGGTAATGTTCTGCAGAGAACTACACTAGGAAAACCTTCCTCTAGCCTCCAAGCTCCTGATGCCTCCGGCTCCCGTGTTGCTGGCACTGACCCTAAGCTTTGACTTGGTCATTTGCTTCTTGGGAGCTTTAGAATTGTTCTGCGGGGACCAATTGGAGGAATCGTGGTCCATATGTGGCATGTCTATCATTGTGGACATTTTAACTCTGTTGGCAATTTGATCCCCCATGCTATCGTGATAGGGCTATGGAGATGACGTGGTGCTTGCCACTACAGGTCTTGCGTACTGTTTCACCTTCCTGTCTGTGTGAGATGAAATGGTCTCGTGTCAAATATCTTGGATCATCCAGGGCTAGTACTAGTTATGCAATTATTTGCTTCAACAGTGCAATTATTGGCTTCAACAGCCAAAACAAATTAATTCTCTCAAACTTGTGCTGATAATAAAGGATCACTTGTTGGTTGTACTAATTTTGGGTTACATAGTAAAGTAGTCAGGAAAATAATGGTGCCGGCCAAACCAAAACTTCAATATTTCCTAAATCGAGGTCGTGAAATCAAATTTGTGGAAATGAAACCAAAACAACGATTTCTTTAATAAGGAATGGCACGGAAACCATTGTGATTATTTTTTCTTGGTTATATCTGTACCATAAAGTTTATTTGTGGGGCTAAACTTGTTAGAATTATTGCTTTTGGCATCTTGGTGTGGATCATCTTCCTATGTTCCGGCTTATGTTGTTCCCTTGGAAAATATGACTCTACAACACGAAGGCTTGGGCGTTTCCAGCTCTTTTCCGCCATAGCTATTAATGCACAATGCACTTTCTAGTCGGATTTGGGGAGCCTACAGTGCCCCAAGGCACTACAGGGTTGTGATCCCCCGATCTGACCGTCCATTTCCCCTGTCGATGGTTCATATTTGCGGGTCTATTCTTACCGCTAAAAGTATACTCTTACCTCTAAGAGTTAACAAACATATCTGAACCGTTGGTTGCGGAGATGAACGGTTAGATCGGGGGACTACAACCTTGTAAGTGCAGACTTCCCAAATCCTTTCTAGTCGAAGGTAAATGATGCAGGCTGAGACTTGTGAGGGTAGGGATAGTCCTAGGATGCCACTGGACCGGGGATAGCGGATGTCACTCCACGCTACTAATCACGGATGTCACTCGACACGACCAAACCACTTGCTTAATTTAAACAGAAACCTAGCACTATGGTTTCTCACATCTTGGCCCCGAACTAGTACTATGGTTTCTCACATCTTGGCCTTCTCCAAATGAAAGGCTTCACTTCTATTTATAGAATCCTTAAAACCCTAAAACAGAAAATTACAAAAGTAACCCTACTACAAAAAATCAAAACTACATATCAGACCATCTTTGTAGATGCAGATTGCTTCAGCATTCCTGTCCCAATATGAAAAGATGAACTCTTGTATGTTACGAAAAGTCAGCTTTATCTTTCTAAATCCATGAATCTTGATTCGTTTTATGTTGCATGAGGGATGAAGATTATGCAGCGTTAGTTGACCATGATCTTGAATGTTCGTTCTTGCCTTTTCTACTCGAAATAATACATCTGTCTTTTATGGATTTGAGTGTTGATTCTCTGTGTTGATTTTCTTTTAGATTATATCAAATACAACCATTTCAAGACCAGATCCGTTGAGTAAAAACCCAGTGGCTGAAGAAGCCGGTGGCTTAAGTGGAAAGCCTCTCTTTCCATTGTCCACCAATATCCTGAAGGAGATGTATGTTTTGACTAAGGTTTGTAGCTAATTCTATTCCGTTTGTGCAACTTCTATTCACTCAAGTAAAGAGCTAAGGGTTGTTTGGGCCTTCTCAATTTGTTGAGAAAAAACCATTGGGAGGAGTGGGCTATCATAGTAATTCATTTCATAACTTCCAAAAATATCGTTGGGCAGAGTTATCTTTTGGTACTTGTTTCCCTTAGCCCTTTCTCACTCTTTCTGAATTCCATTAATTGTCCTATAGTTGTGCTATTGTCAGGGGTAGTGTGGGATCTCTATTTGAGGAGGATTTAAAGTCTTTTTTTGTAAATGAATGTTGTTTTGATTTCTAGTTTTGTTCCTATAGAAAGCACAGCTTCAATGGTCTAAAGTTTATTTTGTTAGTCCCTTATTCTCTTCCTTTCATAAAGCAATGATCCTTTGTAAGATTTTGGCAGCCTAATGGTATAAAAAGGCACAGTATTTTGAAGGTGGGTACTTATGACTTTGACTCTGTATTCTGAATGCGCTGGAAGCTCGGTAGCACTGGTCGATTGTTGAACCCTAAGCGTAGGGCTTATGTTGTCGGTTGCATAATAACTCGGGAAGTCTGAGGTTGATCCACTGGGAACGGATTTTCGGAGTGAAGCCTTTATCGGGCTACAAGGATTTTAGCTTAGCATAGCAAGCCTTGTCGGTGATGGTTTTTGGTGATTTAAGACTGATTTCCCAATTTTAACGGAACACTATTTTGCAAGAATTAAACTAGAAGGCACAGTCCAAGGGAAACCATCCACGGCCTACGTAAACCAACCCTTCTCAGGAATTACTCAATTGAGATACGAGCTCACAGAGTTCTCAATTGAAGGATTCAACAATGAAAATCATATTTATACTCAACGGTGTTTGTTATGAGCGATTGGAAGTTTGTCAAACCCTTAAAGTGACATCGATATAAGTATTATGTGTGCCAAGGTGATTGTCGACATAGAATCAAAGACTTAACAACTTTTAGTTAAGATCGAAAGATATGAACTCAAATCCCACACGAACAAACTTTATGATCTCAGGTGAGAAATTGTTGATCTACCTTGGCCTTAGGATGTTGTCACCCTAAGACCGAGCCATGAACGACTAGCCCTCCATTGACTAAGAACTCGTCACAGGTAGATGAAGAATAACTTCAGACATGATCAAAACAAGAATTTTCAAACTATAAACTGGTATTAAATAACAATCCGTACAACTTTAATTAAGGATTTTACAACAGAAATTGAGAACTTACTATGAAAATTGAAGATCAAACTCTAGATCTTGAGGAGCTAAACTAGGAGAGGGAAGGGAGGTGGAGAGAGATTACTACGCTGCTTAATATCCTTATCAGCTAAGTTTCCTTTTATAGCATACCAAAATATCTAAGCAACTACACTAATAAATGGGTCAATGCTGGCTGCATTCTTACATTGGTGTTCCGGTGATATTTGTGTACCGGTACAGGGACCTCTCAGCAGTTTGACGGATTTTGCATGTGTACTGGTACAAGGTTTTTCTGTACCGATACAAGGACCTTGCAGCATCTTGACTTTTATTTTGCTTCAATTTGATCCTTGGCCCTTCCTTGCACCATCCAACACTTCTCCAAAAACATTTCTAAGGCACGACAAGGAACCTCCATGGCATCTCGGGACCTCGGATACTCCCGGGAGCTATCAACGCTCTCGGATACGCCTTTTATACATCGAATTACCTGAAATCACTTCAAACAACCTATGTTACAGGATTCCTTCATTTTGGCTGGAGTACCCGTGTCGATGTGTCCGACACACGTATCCATTTTGGACACTCGGATCCTCTAATTGTCATGATATTTACAAAACAAGAAAATTTGCTAAGAAAGCAATATTTCTAGTCTCACATGGACATAAAATAGAAAAATCATATTTTTCTTAATCCCTTCTTCTTTAAATACGTTTTTAAATATAGTTTATGATACATAATCTAAAAAAATTATGCAATATGTACTACAAACAAGTGTTCACAACGTGTCCCCGTACCCACACCCAATTAGGGGACACATATCCCAGTATCCTAAGATTTAAGTGTAGGAAGGTCCGATGCTTGGACTCGCACCCGCACCCGAGTCCATGCAACATAGCAAACAACCCTCACGTGCAATATCAAATAAACTAACAACTTTAAACATGAAAACATGATAAAAGAATGGTATTAAGCCCAAGAATATACAATATTGAGTGCTTAACAGTGGGGACAGGTAGGAGGGTGAAATTTGGTGAAGTGGTTGCTGGTTGAGGTATGTTTCACTTGGCGGAGGTTAAGGGAGCAATGGTGGCGAGTGATCTGAGAATGGTTAGGGTCCTTGGGGAGAGAGTGATCTGCGAAATTTACTTTCGTACTGTGGTGCAGGATTGAGAGTTGGATGAGCTGGCCCTTCTAGGCAATATATACGATGTAGGACTTGGAGGTGGGAAGGATTCTTTGAGGTGGATTCCGGCGGCAAATGGATTTCCCCAAGTGAAATCTTTTTACCAAGTCTTGGTCGGAGGTACTGACATATGCTTACTTGGAAGGCTATTTGCCACTCGTGCTCTAACCAAGGTAGCTTTCTTCTCGTGGTGTGCAGCCAAGGAAGAGAGTCTCATACATAAACTCAGTAGGTGTAGAAAGTTTATTGTTAATCGGTGCCCTCATGTTCGTGACTGATGGAGAATCAGTGGCACACTTGCTTATTCGTTGTCCGCTTGCGACGGAGCTTTGGGTTGTAGTGCTTGGATGGTGGAATATGTCGTTTGCTTTTTCCCATGTTCATTAGCAGAGTTGATTCAAGAAGGGTTCTGGGCTAGAGGAAGTAGACGAAGACGGAAGCTCTTGATTCTCATCCCACTTTGCTAGATGTGGCTTATTGGAGAGAGCAGAATAGTAGATATTTTGATGGGGTGGAGCAGCCTATTTTTAGGCTTGTGAGTGTTTTCCTTTGTAGTTTGCATAGTTCGGAGTCTAGGGTATGCGATCCTACCCTCGACTAATTTCTGAATATGGTAAATATTTTTCAAGTATAGAGTGGAGTATAGGGGTGTTTCCTACATTGGTTTAGGCTTCTTCATGTATAGAATTTTTTTTGTCTTTCTCTTTCTTTTGTATACGGGTGACATCCCCTTGATGCCTTTCGTATAAAATTTATTGATTATCAACAAAATGCTGCTATATTGAAATGGTAAATGTTTAGGACATTTTTAGATCCAAAAAGAAGTTTTAGGTCTATAGGATGAAAAGCCATTCTTTTGAGGATTAAAGTAAGGGTGGGAGGAAAGCTTGGTCATTCCCGTTGATCATATCGTACCATACCAAAAATAAATTTATAAGAACTAAGAGTTAACTATTACTCCAGAGAATAATGGCTATGTCCGAGTATCGATCCATGGAGACAATTTGGCACAATTACGTTAGTTTCGATTAGTTTCTAATTTAATTCAACAAAAGATTGATTGATTATGAAAATAACAAAACTAAGGAAAAGTAGTAATTAAATTGGGTGAAAACTGATGGAGAGAGGATCTAGGTTTCGAATCCACCCCGACCATGTAATTAGGCTATGTATAGGATAGGGTTACTCTTCGAATCGCAATTGTCAAGAAGATAATTGAGTTGTTAACAAGCATGGGCTATCCCATAGCACAGACCGTCTCGCTAGCAAAAACCATCTCTTTCACGAACTGTCCAGTGGCATGATCCGTCTTATGAGCATAACCCATCTCAGTTACCCAATTACAAACAGATGTTGATTAATTAGTATTTGAGATCACGCACACATATACACAATAGATTGAAAGAATTAAAATCATTCCATTCGATCATAATGAAAAGGGTTCTTAATTAAACAACTGATTTGAATGGATAAACCTAATTCCATCAAAGTTACGTGGACCGGGGCTTCATCTTCCTCCTAGATAGGTGCTTTAGCCGGCCATGGAAGAGGTTGGAATGCTTGAAGTTGAATAAACCATGAAGAACGTGGAGATCTCTTGATTTCTCTCCCTCTAGGGTTGCCTCTCCACAAAGTTTTTGAAAGATTCAGAACTCTGAAAACGTACACGCAGGTCCCTATTTATACCCTAGCCCTAAAAATTACATCAAAATGCGTGTTTCTATTCCATCTCAGGCCCGACCTTCCGTCCAGACGAGAACTTCAGAAATCCAGGGGTGCCTTCTGTGATGCTCAGGTCCCGCAAGTACCCTTTTCTCACGTACAGCTCTTCTAACAACTCAAAATTGCACCTTTTATAATCCGACACCCTTGGCCTACAAATGCAACAAAACTATCAAAACTCACCGAGTAATATTACAAACGGACTATTAAAGCATAAATTAGAGGACTAAATGGGTGCTTTTCAGCACCCATCACCTGTCCGTAGGGTCTGACTGACCACGTCTTCTAGGATATCATTCAGAAGGATTAATGCAATCTCATTAGTAAAGAAGCAAATCAGAAACTTTTCTACACTGTTCTGGATGGCTATTAAGCAAATAGCTTGGGGCGTCTTATCTTTCATGTGTACTTGTTGATGCAACTTATATCATTCCATTTGGAACATAATTCTTGTGGCTTTTGTGTAATTCCTGGGCCTCAGTGTTTCTCTCTTGTTGTAACCAGGGAAAGATTCCTTTAATTGGATGTGGAGGCGTCAGCAGGTAAATGTCGTGTCATCATTTTCGTCGTCATTATTTATTTCCAAACCTTCGACTGAAATTAGCATTTGGTTCAGTGGTGAGGATGCATACAAGAAAATAAGAGCCGGTGCAACTCTTGTTCAGCTCTATACAGCATTTGCCTATGGGGGACCTGCCCTTATTCCTGAGATGAAGGTACAGGACAGTTTTGATGGATGTCTCAATTACGGAGTCATTACACATGGCTATAATCTCTTATATCAGTCTGCGAGAGCATCGATTCAATTGTAATAAGATCTGAAACTATTGAGCGCAAAAATGTGGCCTTTTGAGATGTTCTGTTGCGTGAAGTAAGTAATAAAGCTGGACGTAAGGTTTCTACGTTTTTTTTTTAAATGAAGGTTTCTACTCGGTATACTCCTAGTAGCACCAACTTGGTAGTGGATAGGTAGTGGCCATACAACCCATCAAAGTACACAGAAAAGGTGGTTTGGCAGGCTTGTCTAGGTTTATAAGGATATGTTTGCATCGCATTTTTATGGGCTCAAACAACTTGGTTACTTGAATTGACATAGCTACACCTTGCTCTCTCTCTCTCTCTCTAGAATGATCTTGTTGAGAATTTTTTTTTACTTGATTGGGAGAGACGCGGTAACTTAAGCACAGAATTATTTTGTGGATCCGAGGTGCCTTTAATAATCATCAGTTATGTGGTGGCATTAGTGTTATGACAGACATGATTTAGATCAGTATTGTCGTCTCTCTTGGTAGCATCCTATTTTTCATTTCGGATCTGATGCATGGAGATTGTATTATGAGCAAATTTTACTTTATTCTTTTAGGCTGAACTTGCTAGATGCTTGGAAAGGGATGGTTTCAAGAATGTGTACGAGGCAGTTGGAGCAGATTTTAGATAGGTTTGATTCAATCACAATGAGTTTGGATTATGAGATGCTGCCCAAGTTTGTTAGACGAAAGAACCCTGGCGATGCAAGAACATTTTGGAAGCTCTATCAATTTTAATTTTTGGAGTGATAATCCTTAAGGTATGATTTGTGGTTATTCATTTTTGGTTACCTATGTCATCAGTTGGTCATCCATTTTTGCCATTTAACATAATTTTTTGGGTTGGAGAATTGACAGATTTGAAGCTAATTGATAATGGGAAAGAATTTTGATTTGATTAATAGTTTTGATTGCTATATATATGATTTTTCTTTCTTCCCATCCAAGTGATATCTAGTGTAACATAACATAAGAATGAGCGGACACCTCATTGGTTCTTGTAGTTTTCCTATGTATTGTTCTCTGTTTATATTGTTGAGGGATCAAAAGCTTGTATGAGCTGGGGGAACCCAAGGCTCACTGATTTGTTGGGATAAAAGCCCACCAGGAAGTAAGAACACTAAAGAGCTAATTTTATATGTGATGCAATGTACGCATATGTGAACCTCATGTATATTTCATTATTGAGAAAAGATAGAGGTACTAACACTTGTATCAACAATTGCATTTTGCACGTAGTTATCCCATGTGAGAGTTTGTGCAATTGTTGATACAAGTGTAAGTATCGGTAGCAAACATGTTCATTATTTGCTCATTACTTTGGCCATAAACTTTTTTCCTAGTGAGCTCTTAGAGTTTCCTTTGTTTTAACTGGGTTACTCGTGAACTGCTTTTATATATGAAATTTTGAAAAACCACTTCGTACTTTGAATGTTGAAATACGTACCACGTGGAATTTTCATATATTGCACGCTGTCTATTTTCGACCACACCATGTCGAAAAATATGATTATTATCAACATTATCTTGTTGAAACATACGTTGCCAAATTACGAAATTTTACAAGTATAAGTTTCGGCATCCAAACGTCGAAATAATCTCCAACTTTCAATGTCATATTGTCGAAACGTATGTTGTGAAAATATGGAATTTGTCAAGTATCGATTTCGGTATGCAACTGTTGATATAATGTGTAGCATTCGACATTATAATAACGAAACAATTAAATTAACTTGACATTAGATTACCGAATATTGTGTAGTATAATTTTTTGTTGTGAAAAGTTTCAACATCGATTTGTTGAAAACTTACACATATTTTGGGGTATGACTGTCAAAATTAAGATGCAGTTTTTCCAGTCGTGTTCTTGGTGTTCGAATGCGAATGAGAAGAACCCTCCATTGATTGGATGTCTATTCCTTCGTTCTCCATTGAGGGTGAGATGAACAAGGAATTAACAGGTGGAAAGAGGAGGAAAGAGGGTGGCGGTGGGTGGAGGTGTGGCGGTGGTGAAAGCCAAGAGAACGGGGAAGAAGATGAGGAGAGATTTGAGGTTAAGGGCATTTCAGTCTTTACACATTAATGAAAATTGAGGAGCTTTTAATGGGTTGTGTGGAGTAATTATGGGTATGGCCCTTTTTCTACCACCATGCCCCAGAGGTATTGACTATTGAGGCATGGATGCCCCCTAAATATGGACCAATAGATCAAAAAATGGGTAAATTTTAGCCATTAGATCAAAAAGACCCAAAAAAAGTATTGTGGATTTGCTAAAAACAAAATGGTTTTATGTTTTTTTCTCACCAAAAATCATAATTTTACTTACCACACGAATTGGCTTGACATACCATTTTTTATGTGAGTCGGGTAGAATAGTAAGTTTAGCGAAATAGTAACGATAGAGGCTGTTGGTGAGATGGACTCACTGACCTATAGAATAGTAACGATGGCCCTATTTTGCTGCACTTACTACAATATATGGCCACAATGACCACGATTGGTGAGTGGGTTAGCAAGTTACCACTTTTTGGAGGGAAGTTTATTTTTGAGAATTTATTAAACCACATCACTTTAAGTCATGTCTAACCTAATTTTTGTCTTTTAGCTAAGCCATTGTGTAATGGACAATCCAAAAATTTGGGGGAATATAAATCTAGCTAAATTTTTTATTTGTGTTCAGATGATCATTAGAACAATTATTTGAAAACGAAAAATATGTAACATAAAATTATATTAATTTCCAAATAATTTTAAATATATATTTAATTAACTTAAATAACTACAATTTTTTTAAAATTTCTTGTGTAAATAAGGTATTCATTAATTATTTTGATAACTTACAAATGTAATTTATATTGCTATTCTAAATACACGTTACAAGGTAATTGTCTTAATGAATTCAATGAGAAGTTGATCAAAAAAATTCAATGAAAATGCTAAATCAATAATTAATATATATAATTTTCAAAAAAAATAATTCAAAAAAAAAAATTAATATATATAAAACAATTTAATAGAACCTTAAAAATAGTTCAGTAGAATCTTCAATTGAAGTAAGGTAACGAATTTAATAAAATTAGAGTATTCTATTAGATTGAGATGCTTAATAAGTAATTGAATCATCTCATTCAATTGACATGATATAGTAACTAAATATTGATAATAATGAGTTATCAATTACCTAAACCTTAGGTGTATCTATTGTGTAGATAGATTGCTTCCGCTTCATCCTGTGCCCTTGAATGAAGGTGTTTCAAATTTTAGAGTTTGACGAGTTGTTAAAACATGAAAAACTCAGTTTGATTGGGTATTGGCCATGTACGTAGGGGTGAGCAGAAACCCCGTCAAACCGTGAATCCAGTCCAAATCGATCCAAACCGATTGGTTTGGTTCGGTTTTTTAGTAACGTGGTTTGGTCCTGGTTTAAAAAAATTAGAATCCGTATTCAATGGTTTGGTTTGTGGATTTACATTCATGGTTCTGGTCCTAATCCGATTCGAACCGTGTATATTATATATAAATGTTTTATATATACAAGCTATAATTAACTAACTTCCTAATTTAATTTATTCATTATTCCTTCTTCGTGCTAGATTTTATTTTGCCTAAGATTCATAACTTATTCCCTTAATTCCAATACACCAGTAGTGGTTTAGTCATAGCCAATAAATTTGCTAATGAAATTCTCCATTCCAATTTTGATTCTATAGCACGTTTCTATTTTTCTAAATTTCTATACATGATTTGGTCATTGTCTATTCCTATTCCTTGATTTCCTTCATTAACATGATTAATTTTAATGATATTTTAATTGAATCAGATTTAATATAAGTTTTGGTTTATTAATCTTCAAAATTTTAAGTACTTTAAATAGTTTACAGAAATAATATCTCAATTTTAAGCAAACCATGGTTCGAAACCGAAATCGATCCGTATCTTAATGGTTTGGATTGGTTTGGTTCTATGCCTTTTATGGGTTGGTTTGGTTCTCCAAATTCATAATCCGTAGGTAGTGATTTGGTTCTTGGTTTACTACAAAACCGAACTAATCCGGTCCATGCTCACCCCTACATGTAAGTCCCTTTTTTGGTGGAATGTCACCTTTCGGTGTGAAAATAACCTCTAATCTATATCATGCTCTAGCCCTTTTCATTGAGCGTAAGGTATGGAAAGTGCCTTCAAGTAAAATGCATTTCGCTATCGCAGTGAGATCTTTCCATTCAATTTGGTACAATATTTTGCATTAGTTTCCTCAATGGCGATCGGCCCCGAAAGCATACTTGATACTTTTAGTCGTAGATTTTAGTATAACAATTGACTTTTTGAGAAAACTCTAGTCATGGCCAAGGACATAGAAGTTTGCAAATAATCCATAATCAAGAGTCCCCCCACTGTACCATGACCATGATATCTTCATACTCCTAGATACTGTTAAATGGCCATTGTCCAACGGACGGTAAGGGGTCTTGTAATGGGACCTGCTCCCCTTCATACCATTATCTCTTCATAATCTTTCATACTTTCAATTAGGGGTCTTGTTTTGAGTTCAAAACGATGACCTGCTCTCTTTGTCTTGTAGTGTAGAGTAAAACATCCTCGTGAAAAAATTAACTTCATCAGATACAAAAAAAGTATTGAATCAACCGTATTTTGTTTATAAAAATGTACAGAGAGAAAAATGCATCTTCTATTTTATAATTGAAATACATTTCATTTAAGTACTCATCAATGCAAGCTTTACGAGATTAACGATTTGGATGAAACATCTTACATTTAATAAGGGGGCACACAAGCCAAAGATGGAAAGGTATGGAGAGCTCCGTGGGATGCTCGTGATGTGGTACATGTAGGTAGAGAATGGAAATTAAAGTGAAGGCTAGTAATAAATGAGGTGGATTGGATTTTCCTTAAATTTTTAAAAAGAAATCGAAGAAATGAGATCATATCTTAAGGTTTTTTTTTTTACACGGAAATGAGAAGATCATATTAATGAATGCCCAACAGCACTTATAAAAACAAATTCATTACAAAGATTTTGGACAAAGCCAAACTAATCATCTTAATAGAGAACAAGAAACGCACAAGGCAATCGATGTGTTTCACCCCAACCCAGGCATGGCCTGACGCAAACAACGGCACGTACAAGATTCATACCTAGAATCAGCATCTCTGAAGAGACTTAGACACTTAGTGCTAGTTAAAGATAAAAGACAAAGAATACCCAGACGATCGGATGGACTCCAACCAAGCATGCTCGCACCAATGAACTCCCAAAACTACAGATCTCCAAAGCCACCACGAGTTGCCCTACTAGCGATATCATGTAGGGTAAGAACGATGTTGGCACCGATATCATTGTGCAGCAACCACGCTTGAAAGTACCCGATCTGTAGACAAAAATTCGTCCGAAGATGAAACTAACTCCTCTCACAAAGCGAGAGACATAACACTCTCAGATCAGACGACAAGTCGTTGATCTGGAGAAACAAAAGAAAAAGAAAGAACGAACGGAGAAAATAAATAGTGCCATAGCCCTCCCTTCCCACCACCATATGAGGGTATTGAAACCCTAAGAGGGGAGGGGAAAGAGGAAGAGTAATATTAGTGGTGGCTAGGATTTTCAGAGAGGGAGAGGAAATTTCGGAGAGCGACTGGGTTGAGTATGGTAGTACCGTGAAGGGAGATAATAGAGTTTATCCCAAAAACACAGCTGAAGCAGTTTATCCCTAACTTTGCTACTGTACTTCACCAAAGGAAGCGAAACACTATTCACAAGCCATCTCTCCCTCTCTCTCTACCTTCTGGTTCTTCCTCCCTTCGCCTCTCATCATCACCGCATGTAAAACAACCAAATGAGGATGTTTTCGAGTTCGGCGGCCAGTAAATCAAAAAATCCTTGCAAATGATGATGATTTGCGATGCAGGTTGGCGGCGATCTCTTCAAACGGTGAGTTCCGATGGCGATTTGCATTTTGGGACATATACGGTGTATTCTCTTGCCATGTATATATATCAACGATGTATATATTGGAAAGGCTTCAATACACACCCCATACCCCTATAAAAGTTACGAATCGATTAATAAAAGTTACGAGAAGCACCAAAATGTTGTGAATCACAAAAAATGTTACGAATCATATTGCTGAAAATTTATCAAACACTAAAAAATATTACGATTACCGATGAGGTGGCACAAAATGAACCATATAATAGATGCATATGGTACACATCTTTAATGGGATTTGGGGTTGTTGCTGTGAAGCCCATGCACAACAGGTGCGGTGCACCATCCGGGCCGCCTGTTGCTCAGATGGACAGCCCCAGATTTCATCTTGCATGCACGACAAGGAACGGTTCGAATGCAAAGGTGCTGAGGTGAAATCTGGGCCGTCCATCTGAGCAATGGATGGCTCGGATGGTGCACAACACCTACTATGCATGTGTTGCACAACAACAACCCCATGTCCCCTTCAATGGGGGTGTATTGTATCTATTCTCATATATATTTGCGTCTATATATGTAGATATATCAATAATTAGAAAAGAAAAAAAGGAGAAATAAAAATAAAAATATTTTATCATAGAAAAATAAAATAGATAGTATTGTTGGAGTATTGAAAGAGACGTGAAAGAGCCGAAGCACTTGCTGATATAGAACAAATCTGCACTGATTTTTTCTGAAAGGATTTGATAGGATCAAAAAAAAAAAAAAATCAAGGAAGAAGTATTAAGCAAGATATGCAATTTATAGGAACTTTTAGATTTTAGAATTTCCTTTTTAATTTATGCGACTTGTTTTGGCAACTTTTATTAGAGAATAATATTGGTAGCAATTCTTATTTAGTGCTGCATGTTTAGCATGATTCTAGTTTCCTATTTTCTAGTTTTGTAAAATTTTATTTACTTATTTTGTTTTGCTTAGTCCCTACTCCAAATTATATTCTTAGTAGTCAATTAAGCATTATCTTATTAGCTAGGCCTACTACTAGTATAAATAGGTGGCAAAATCAATAACAATTATGAGATTTTCTCTCTTTCTCTTGTGAATTCATGAACACTCCTAGATTTGAGTACCTATCTTCGTTTGGACTAGCTAATAGCTAATTAGCCTCTCGTAAATTCCGTTGTTGCGTCACATAGCACGTCAACTCCACCTCTTAATAGCAGATACGTAGGCACTAGGCAGTGCTTGCTAGTGATCTAATGGAAAATGCAATAGGTACAATATTTTTGTATACATTAAATGTACAATACTTTTGTGCAGCACATTTTGAGGCCCCACACAAATATTTCGAACCTGTCAATTTGATCACAATATTTTTTGAAGAGTCGCTGTAAAAAAATCAGTTCAGCCGAATATCGGTAAATGCGTGATCCATACGTTCTTTTTTTGAACCATACGATTACGAACCAAAAAAAAAGAAGAATGTATGGATACTTAGCGTTATCCGGCTAAATTGAGTTTTTTCAAAGACTCTTAAAAAATTATTTTGAACAAATTAATCGACTCAGATCAATTGTGTGGGACCACGAAATGGTCCCACATAAGTATTGTACATTTAGTGTACACAAGAGTGTTGGACACCTAGCGGGTTAATCTACTACATATTGGCAGTGCATGCTATTGGCCTACAAGATGAACAGTTGAACACGTGTAGAAGACCTGTGATACCTTTTTTTTTGAACAGCAAGACCTGTGATACTTACCCAAACAACTTTGCGTATCAAAGGAGGGGAGGCGAGCTATTTTGTTCACCCTCGCCTAAGGACGTTATCCTCACACTTCATGCTTCCACCTCGATTATCCAAGCGTTTGTTTTATTCAAAATGGATTTGCTACATGCGCTTACACTTGTATTAATATTTGCACAAAACAAATGTTGGTGCCTCTATTTTTTCACTATTGAAAATGATCTTTTAGAAGGTCACGTAAAAATTCAACGCAATCGGATACAAGTACTTGATCTAATTTGGGTCCAAAATTTTGAACCAACAAATGTATGTTTACGTCAAATATTTATCGGTACTTGATCTAATTTGGGTCCAAAATTTTGAACCAACAAATGTATGTTTACATCAAATACTTATCGTTATCCGATTGAGTTGAATTTTTGCGTGATTTTCTAAACAACCATTTTGAATAAATTGAACGGTTGGATAATGGAGGTGGAAGTTGGAAGTTGGAAGTGTGAGAGTAACATTAATTCACTCTCATTTAGGTGATGGTGAAGAAAATAGCTCTCCCACGTAAGGGATCAACTCATAAGTCCATGACATGGCATTATGCAATTGGTTGAAGGTAGCAAATTGCAGGGAGTTGAAGGTAACAAATTGCAGGGAATGACAAAAAATCATTGACCCCATATTAGAAGAGAGCCTCCCATCCCCACAGTGGCGGAGCCAGGATTTTCAATCCGGGGGCCATTAGCCAAAGGCATTTGGTAGCTCCGCCGATGCCATGATTTACAAGAAATTACGATACTAATTTTTTCTTGATCCCAACCGACAATGTTCTAAATTGCAATTTTTTAATTTTTTGTACAATGTATTAGATTTTTTTTGTATACTCATAAATTCAAAAGTCCGGGTGACACCTATTCCCCGCTCTCTATGTTAGCTACGTCCCAAAATAAAATTGACAAGTAGCTCCATTAGTCGTTGTTTTCTGCTGTTTCCCTTAGCAAACACCACCAAAAATAAATAAATTGATAAGTTTCATGGATAATGTTCAAAGGTGTCATGTTTCTCTCCATTTAGTAAACAAAAATTACGAACAGAGAGAGAGATGAGTATTACACTTAGTAAAAAAAGTTTACAAACAGAGAGAGAGATAAGTATAAAGTTAAAAAAAAGGGAAAACCTGCGCCTGGGTAGAGTCGATCTCTGATGTGAACTATGGAGCAAGGCTCTCCAACCACTGAGGCATAGACAACCAATGATTAAACTTAACCCGACTTTAATATTTATAGGTTTTCGTTACAAGTTTTTTTTTTTTTTTTTATAAGTGCGGGGGGGCCAGGGCCCAGCCCAGCCCCACTGTACATCCGCCCCTGCATCCCCATGTTATTATCATCGATAGAGGGTCCAAGCCAGGCCAATAATGTGATAGCTAGAGAGCATATATATGTACTACTAAGCAATTGTTGCATTCAACTTTAACACGAACCAACTTTTTCAAGGCCAGGACCTATACATGGTACCACCCTGATAGATAGGAAAATTATTCATCACTCTTAAAGCAATTGCTTGAAAAAAAAAAAAAAAAAACAAAAAAGCTATATGCGAAATTTTGAATAGTTATTTAAAACTGCATAATTACTTAGTACTAATTCTGGAATAATGTGTAGCATTGTCCACGCGGTACTCTAGTAAATCACACAGTATATTAGGATAGATTTAGCAGATAGATTTAGAGGATAACACATTTTTGTTAGTTGAATACTGAAAGATAAAGGAAAAGATTAAAAGACAAAAATGATGAGTCACCAAAATCTGAAGTATAATTATTTCAATTTTGAAGAGTGAATGGGCGTGAGACATTGAAAAACCAGCTGAGAAGTGGGTGTTCCACATGAATCACCAAGATACAGTTGGAGCTGCTCAATCTTATAGATAAGCGGAATAAAGCTAAGATTCTTCTCACTGCTTCCTTCTAAAGTATATGTTGCCAGAGTTGCACATTTATGAGTCAGATAGAAAGAACTCAAGAAGCATACATCACTTGAAAGTCTTTTTCAGAAGCTCTAGAAAGGGAATGATTATTCGGTGCTCCAAGAGCACCACCACAAGGTGCTATATATAAGGTAATTAGCGTGTGAGCAGCACATTTTGTATTGGACTCCACACAGATGTATGGTAAAAAAGGGTCCTGGAAAACCAGACAGTGCTCTAAGAGCAATTAATAATTTTCCCAAGAAATGACCCATCAATAATGGAAGGCAGGTTGGTCTACCATCCCTCGTTTTTCTTCTTTTTTTGAACTGACCTCTTTTTTCTTCTTGGATCACCTTTTCTCTGTTACGTGGACTGAACATGCACCTGTAGAATACAGTACGTAGTTTTAACTTAGGTCACATAATCTTTCAGCATGACTTCTTAGTTCTCTACCGGTAATTGATTCACACCCCTCAAATTAATATCCACGCTCCCTTTTTATTTTTTAGCGAAATTTTTAGACAAAAATTTCACTGAAAGACAAAAAAGAGGTGTTGATATCAATTTTGGGTGTAGAAAATCACTCTCCATCCCTACTTCTAATCTCAATTCTCTCGCTCTGTCTTCCTGCTCTTAATTTTGGCTCTCAACGAATTTTAGTATATTGTGATATTTTTGTAATACTTTCTAGCGCTCTAGCACCCACATTATTTGACTTAATTTGTACCTCTCTATCTGTAGAAAATTCGGCTCGATTCAAGAGACTGCCCAAGTCCGAAGTCGGTCCGACCCTTGTCCTAATATGACCTGTTTTGGTATTTGACTCCAGAGCTCTCTCTAAATCCCGTTCAGACGGTGGTCAAGTCTGTAGGACGGTCGATGCGTATTTCAGCCGATTTTGGACCTGGTTTGGATTTCCTAGAGATTTATTTCCTTGTCCGTTTATGTCTAGGGGTGCAAGGAAACCTGTTTGGGCAAGTATTGGCTTTATAAAGGATTTTGTGACTATAAATATAGCCTTACTCTCTCATTAGGGTTTGGACTTCTTGAGTGAATCCCTCTGAGAGGCCCCTAGGAGGTCCCATCTGTAGATCTTTAGGGTTCTTTGAAAGATCTTCGTCTGCTCTGATTGCCCTATTCATAGAAGGGGTGCACACTGGTCCGGTGGCCCGCCCAACCCAGCCCGATTATTTTAGGGTTTGGGATATAAATTTAGGCCTATAGGGTTGGGCCGGGTTGATATTTTAAGCCCGATTAGTTAATGGGATGGGTTTGGGAAAATTCTCAAGGCCCAACCCTAGCCCGGGCCGGCCCGAATATAATGAGAATATATATA